>JABFQM010001265.1:0-22868 GCA_022816865.1 Zelostemma sp. ZL-2020
CATCGAAATCGATGATCAAAATGTGTGCATTTCGCGTTGTAAAATCTTAACCAAAGATGCGGAGGTTTTAAATAAGTTAAGAAAGCTTCAAGATACTGACGATTCAATCAAAGCTCTGAAAATGCGAATTGTAGAAGGACATAATCCACAGCATTTTAAGGTGCATCAGAATGTGTTATTCCATCGCGCTACTAATGAACGCACATGGCAAATAGTCGTTGCAGACTCGTGCAAACAGGAAGTCATTGATCACGTTCATGTGATGTTAGGGCATCCTGGCATTTACAAGACACATGCTTATCTTTCTCGCTTTTATTATTGGAAGCATGTTCGTAAGGAAATCAAACGTTTCATTGCTACTTGCGATTTATGTCATAGGGTCAAATATCCCAACGTTAAAATGCAAGGTGAATATTTGTTGGTTCACTCTGATGGCCCGAATGATTTGGTTTCCGTTGACTTTTATGGTCCTTTTTTAAAATCTACCGGGGGTGTACAAAACATTTTCGTGGTACTTGATGTCTTTACTAAGCATGTTCAGTTGTACCCTATTAAACGTCAAACCACTGCGATCGCGGTCAATAAGATAATTGATCGATACATTCCAAAGATGGGAAGGTTCAGCCGAATTCTCTCCGATCACGGTACGCAATTTACGTCGCCAAAATGGGCGAATAATTTAAAAGCACGAGGAACTAAAGTACTTTTCTCTTCGGTTCGTCACCCACAGGCTAATCCCGTGGAACGCGTTATGCGGGAATTAGGCCAGCGTTTTTGCGTATTTTGTTCGGAAGCTCATGAAAGTTGGGCGCGTTATGTACCTGAAATCGAAGAAGCTCTAAACGTATCTACTCATCACTCGACTGGGTGTTCTCCGGTTGGATTGCATTTTGGCTCATTTCCGGTTGACCGGATACACAAGTTTACTCCATTTCCCGCGGAAGAAAAGCTTTTCGCCAAGGATCAAGTTGCTTTCACCCGTGAGCGAATTCAGCTTCACTTTGAATACCGAAAAAAACAGCAGAAAACTATCTCTAAGGTCGAATTTAAGAAAGATGATTAGGTTGTCCTGATTAAGACTCCCCGATTGTCCAATGTGGCCGCGAAAGAGACTCACAAGTTTTTCTATTCGTATGCTGGACCATTCAGAGTATCAAAGGTCCTCGGTAACAATTCTTATGAATTATTATATGCAGATCGCGATGATGTGAAGGGCGTATACAATATAATGCATTTGAAGCGATACCAAGCACCTTCCAGTGCGGTTGCCTCTTTATCGGAATTCTATGTGAATGTGTTATAAATGATGGCTTGCGTTTGCAAATCGCTGGGAATCTGTAATATAGTTATATGTGTCCTAATATGGATACCTGTCGTACTCCTGTCAAATACCTGTCAAATTAACTTTTTGGCCCAGCGAAACTCGTCATTGTATTGTATGCACACAATGTAATTTCCTTCAAATTTCCATTATCCGGCACCCTTTGCAACTGCCACTGATAAACGTGCAGTCTATTTTATGAGAGTTTTAGAGTCTTAATCGACCGCCAATGAATATGTGCATACCTAATTAATTTGTACATACATCAGTTTCGTGGAAAAATGTGTTTAATTGAAAATATCTTGTCAATCAAATTGATAACGTTTTTGATTAAAGTTATCTTCATAATTGAATAATCTACCTACGAATTACATGACATTTTGCCTTCGAGGGCAATATATTATTATCAATTATTAATAATAAAGGTAATGCAATTTTCACACCGCAATTCCCCCGATCGTGACTTCATTTTAGTCGAACTTCAGTTTTGTGTTTTGGTTCTTTTGGTTATAGTAGATCAATTTCTTGTTTTCGACTATCAAAATTGTAGGTTTACTCGAGGTTTACTCCTATGCATGTAGCCTCATCGTCGATCCTGAATCATCGTTTTTATGTCCGCAGGCATACTTATTTAATGTAGCGTTTATATATAATGTCTTATGAGGTCATTGCCTAAGTATATCGCCGTTTTGATTTCACAGGTTATCGGGCACTGTCAGCAGTCACTGACTATACTGCTGACTGTGCCCAACACTTTGAGGGTAACACCCTGTATAATGTATTATAATGATTTCATACATGAAATGAATTCAACGTTTGTCAGGCTTTACTCAAACCGACATTGAGTGAAACAATAATCGAAATAACACGTAATATTGAATATTTCGGTTACCTGTGCAACGAATACAAGGCATTTTCTGGAACTAGGTCTGGCTATGGTTGTCAGTCCGAATAGAACCGAAGTTCTTGTCTCGTGTTTTACTACATTTCTTTCTCCAATTCCGCCTTTTTCTATTCCTCTCGTCATTTCCCTAGAATTGAACTTTTTGTCTAGTCTTTAACTACATTTCTTTCTCCAATTCCGCCTTTTTTATTCCTCTTCTTATTTCCCTAGAATTGTACTTTTTTTCTCGTGTTTTACTACATTTCTTTCTCCAATTCCTGAAAGTCCTTCGATCTCACGGGTGTTTATCGTTCCTACCGCAAGATTGCAGGGCGTTAGTGAAAACTCCTCGTCAATCAGTAGTGTTTTGTCGTGAAAGGTCCAAATTAATGTTCCTTCACTATTTTCGTTTAAATGTTTTCATTCTCGTACTCGTTACGCGTTTACAATATGTTCGACGACTGATGAGTTGTATGCTGGTACTTTGTGTACCAGGTATTACGTATATCGGGTACTTTATGTACCATGGATTGCGCGTGTATGCTCCTAAGAGCTATTGTATGGGTAAACGCTTGTCTGGAGCGTTTACCGCGTTTTTGAATGTATAAATGTATGGGTGAACGTTTGTCTAGAACGTTCACCGTTTTTTTGATCGTGTATAGCTTCGAAGTGTCGCTTCGAGCTACCAGTGCGCACTGACTCCGTTTTTGGGAGATTTAGTTCTTCTGATCTGAAAATGTATGGAGGGGGCTGCGTGTCGTGTAAAGAAAATGCGTGGGAGTCAAAAATGTCTGAATTTCCAGGCCCGCGATCTGGTTTATGTCCATGATTTTATGACCGGCGCGCCGACGAACATCAAGTAACCGGAGATTTAATGTCGGTCGCGCCGTACTCGGACTTGGGTTTCACCAGCCTCATTGTTCTAAATGGCTTACAGATGTGTGTTATTCTAAAGGCCCTTTTCGACCATTTCCGGTAAACGCGGGTCTGGAATCCATCGTCTTTCTACACAACACGTAGTAAGATTTGACAATATTTGTTATTTTTTGCGAAGCATTTCAATTTGAAAAAGGCCGCCATTAGTTCTAGATAGTTGATGCTAGAACATTTTTTGTCATTCCTTCAACAACCATGGGCTCTTTTGTAACCGTAGGCTCCGCCCCATCCAGATTTTGATGCTCCGGAAAAAATCACCAAATCGTAGAGGAACGATCAGATTGGATTAATTGATGACGCGTCAACCTTGCTGCACTAATCAAGCTCTGCGAGAGTTCAATTTGATTGTTTTCTGTCGGAAGCTTCCCTTCGTTGTGTGAACATCAGAGCTGTACTGTCTTTCTCTGAATAAACACGCATGTTCGTAGATAGAGTAGTTTTTCGAACGTGCCTCCAAAGGTATGATGATCTGAGACATGCGTTTAGCTCATTCGCCGGTGTACCTTTCGGAATAATAGGCAAAGTCTGACGAAAGTCTCCAGCTAAAAGCAGTAGTGCCCCACTTATTGTAGCACTGTTCCTCTAAAATCTTAAAGAGTTCTGTCCAGTGCTTCAACGGATCTTTTGAGCGCCATTGTGCATTCATGCCAAACAATAATTTTAGCTATTTTTAGAACTTTTGCCTGCCCAGAATGTTTACTGATGTTGCTAATTGGCGTATCAGAAGCAAAAAGATTATGGAGTAATTTTAGGACCAAATGAGTTTTCGCCCTCCTTTCAACAACGTGACCGCAATTCCTGACGATGCCATAACAAGGCCAATGTCACCGTTTTTTCTAATATCAGCGAGGATGAGGTTGATGAGGAATGTTTTTCCCTTACCTCCTGGTGCGTCAAAAAAAATTGTACCACCTCCATTTGTGGAAATACGTTGCATTATTGTGTCATACGCGATTTTCTGGTCAGAGACTAACAAAGGTTTATACACCCTGAAAGCACCTCTGCCACAAAGTTTGATAAAATTTTGTGTACAACGTTTACATGAAATTTACATGAATCTTGATCGCACCTGTGACCGCGTTTACGCGTGAATTTTGTGTGAACCTATTGATATTTTTTTTAATCCAAATTTTTGAGAAACTTTTCCAGTTTCAAAAGAAGCATGTGCAAATTATGTACACAGAATATTAAGTTTATCACTAATTTTGATATACGCTAATTTTTCAAAGTAACAGAACAATACTTTGTAATAAAAGGCTAGCCATTTTCGTCGCTAAAAATGTGTCTTATAAAATTTGTTACAAAACAAGACTTGACATTCTCATCGCCACAAATTTGCCCTGGACCCAACTGTATAAGTCTCGGGACCGACCGCCTGTCCCTTCTGCTGCAGCTTTGCTGTTTCGCGCGTCGCAACGCATCCTTTATGGTGTTTTCACATTCCAATTTCGTTAGTGCCTCGAAATTATTATTTTCGCTAACTACAACTAATAATAAAACGGTACATTTACACTCGAAATGATTTCGTGATGAATATATGTGCGAGGCGACCTGTGAAACGCAAGTTTCCTCACTTCGTTTTCGTCAAACAGACCTAACTAGGTGAAAGAGTCTAGTACTTTATCTTCCACAACTGCCTGCAGGCATAATTTGCAGGCTTCTTTCATGTTGAATCCGCCAAGGTATTGCAAATATCGAACCTGTCAAGTAAAGCGGAAAATGTAATCATCATTGTGAATTCATTGAATAAAATTGATTAAGAAAAAACCTACTATCTCCATTCTTGTCTCGATGCTCATCTGCTCAAACCGCTTAACGTCGTTGACAGATTTGCAAGATAGACATTGCGGCTTCGTATAGTTTCTCTTTTTCTTCACTTCAACGGCCTCTTCAACTGCTTGCAGCTCTCTCAAAATTATTACTTGCCATTCTCTGTAATAAAATCAATTCTAATTGGAAACATGTTCCGCGAACACACTTGTTTTTAGAGTGTTTAAAAACTAGTGAATGCATACTACAGTTGAAGGTTTTCATTTTCTTCTTACTTTGGTTCAGCATTGTTATTTAAAAAAAATTGAAAACCATTCATGAACTACATTGAATTCAGACAATTCATAATAAACTTAAGCAATGATAAATTGAAGAAAATTACCTCATTTGTAGTCCGTTTTGTAGAAGTCGAAAAAAGTTGTTATCTCTGAAAAATGGAAAATTATTTATCATTGCTGCAAGGGTTGTTGTGAACTTTCGACAAAATGCGCATGCGCATGTTAATTTTGAATATTTTTCACCATATATAGTATTAAAATTTGTGAATTTACAGACTAAACATATATTTAACGATTTTTTATCGTGTATTAACCCGCAATTTCGACGAATATGTGAAAATTTGTTGATGTGAAATTCAACGATATTTGACTAGCGCAGTCACTAGCAAATATTCGCCCGGGAAAATTTTTAAAAGCCGTTACACATCGAATGTCGAAATATTAATTGAAAAATCAGAATGTTATTTGAACATCGATTTTTCCGAATTTTGTCATGTGAAGGAAATTTAAATTTAATTTGGGTTCATTTTATACCCATTTCTGTGAAAGAGTATAATATTACATTGTCTGGCAAGTGCGAGACGACGGGTTTTTTGACGAGTGTGAAGTTTGCCGCTCGAGCGAAGCGAGTGCAGCAGTCACACGAGTCAAAAATCCGTCAAATTATAAAAAAAGCATTCTGTGACTCGGAGAAATGGACGTGGACCCGGAAATCGAAGAATGGATACGAAAATACGTAAACTTCCTCGACGATAACGTAAGTTTTACTATATTCAACTTTTTTCAGGTTACGCGTGATTAGATCGCGGATTCAACATTTTCACGGCAAATTCCTTCGGAGAATCAAGAAATTTACGTTGCGTGCGTGAAAAGCATAATCGAGAAAAACCAAAAATTCGCTAATCGATTGGGGTAATAGGTCGTAGAGGGTATTTATTGAATTATCACATTTTTCAAATAGTTGTATGCATACACTTATCAAGAAGTATATTAATCGGTGATGATATTTACTTGATGTGGGGCTACGCAAGCGGTTTCTTTTTTTTTTAAAAAAACCCTTCTATTTTCATCTGTGCCTTTTCTAATAGAACGGCCGTACACTTCCTTCTTGCTTCGTGATCTGTATTGGAGTAAATGTTTGCTGAAACGATACAATGTCCAGATTGTTACATACATATTTTCAAGTATCATAATACTTCAAAAACTGGAAACACTTACAAGGTCTTTGCAGCTCATCCACTCGTAATCGAGGGAACGCCATTTCCTCGGTAAATGCGTCATCTTGTTTTATTTTACGTCGGTGGCGACTTGATTTATCGTCCAGCGCACTGAGATCAGAATTGTCCAAACCAAATTTGGAATTTTCCACGGCACTTTTATAATCCACTGAGTAACAATAGAATGAAATAGCTAATGAGTACAGTATAAGTATACAATAGTACAACGCAGTGGTCATAGTTTTACGTACATGATTGCTGAAAGTGCATATTCTTTGAGATTCAAAGTGGGTAAAAATTATTTACCTTCTTTTCTGTAGTAAGTTATCGTATATTCTGGCCATTTGCTGTTGGCTTTCTTCTTCGGCGATCGTAGGCCTCTGCGCACATCGGATTCTTTTTCCGGATAATTACAAGTATACTTGTGATATTTTTCGAGATAGCCATCATGATTATGAATCCATGTCAACGGAATGACAGTCATCCTGCCGTTATTCTCTTACCCAAAAACGACAACAGCCCATGGACTTATTATTCTGTTAATGAAGAAAAATATATACGTAACTTTTCGATTCAAATGTCTCGGGGTTGAGTAATAAGATGGAATATCCGCTCGGCTTCGCTTGGTGCGTGGATCGTGGAGCTTCCTCATTGGCTGCTGCGAGCGTGGTGGGGATGTTGAGTATGCTCGCAGTGACGGTCGGGAAGTAGCTCGTTGTCTTGGGCCGTTGGTGCCTCATTGGCTGCTTTGCGTGTAGTGGGGGGCACTGTCGAACTTGCTGTTATCTTTCATTTCAATGCCCGAGTCGCCGCATTGTTATGCACAAATGTTTTCAGTGCAGTATTCAAAGTTGTCCAGGAGAGTGGTTCACCGATTTTCATGCCCATAAAATCTCGTAAAAATTATACATTTTTGGCACTTCGTTACGGACGTAAGATCATAAATGGTGTAGTGATAATCCATTACCAAAATGTATTTCCTTAGTCCACGATCAGCAAAAGAAAAGTGACATACCTCAATCAAAAAGTAACGAAAAATGGAAAAAAAATGTACAGGAATCTTACCCATTATTACAATGCATGGGTGTGCCTTTACTGTCGTATTTTCGAGAGAGGTTTCAGCTTGCAACATGTAAATTATACGGATTACAAATGACATGCAGTTAACACATGAAAAAAGTAGTGCGAATATGTACAGGAACTATTACGAAAAATACTTCGAGATCTTCCTTGAAGTGTTGAAAAATGATTTGGATCGCTGCCCAAGCGCGATTGTCTACTGTTGAGTTATTGACTGGAAACCTCTTCATGACTCCATATGTTAAGAGTTTGGAAATATCCCTCTGCGTCTGTACATTGAAGTTGTGGAATCGTTTTCCCGTCAAGAGTTCGAAATGCAACTTCAAACAGTTAGTATTTTGCAGCAGACATGGCCATTCGGCCAGAATGCGGTCTGCTTGATGTTCATCCTTGTTAAGAAACGAGCGCTGTGAGACGAAAGATACTTGTACTGCTTTCTGTACTTCTGCCAATGTCCGCTCGTCGTTCATGTTGAAGTTTTCCATGTGCAGAAGATACTGTCGGTTCTCTACTAGGGTTTCTACGGTTTCTCCTTCTGGTAGTTGTTGAGGTTGGCCTGTTCACGCAGCCCGCTGTTTTCGAAGCCAGTTCCCGTCGTTTAGCAAGTAGGATTTTTAATTTGTTTGTGAATGTCGATGTGAGATGGACCCTATTCAAATAATTATTATGATTTTTCAACTCATTCATAATAGTAGCTATTCCCGTCCCTCGCCTCGTGTTATCGTCATTTTTTCCTCGAATACGTTCGGGTACTTGTTAACAATCTCCATTGCAACGGTGCAGAAAATTGTTTTAGGAATTAACGTCTGGAAGGTCCGCAATTCGTCAACAATCCGATGGACAGCATTTGTGATAACGGCGGTGGTCTTCACTTCCTCTTTCAAGCCTTTTAAAGTGCTGGGTTCCATAGAGTGCACATAGATCCATCTACAGAGGACGCCGCCAATGAGTGAAAATAATTTATTCACAAAAAACATGCGCTACAATGGCTATTGAATGATTTTTTTTATGTTCATTCAATTTTTTTCCAAATCTACAGTTTACAGGATTTGGCGAATACTTCTACGCGTTTCGAGCGTAGCGTCGGTTCTTCGATCCGGCCACTTAATTTCTTCGAGCTTGTTTATGGAGCTCGGCTATTAATTCTCCTTTCTGTTCCATACTTCGATCTCGTTGTGCCAACGACATGTTACTCTAATGCTGTCAACTGAGCATTTAAACTAGAACTGAACGATGCGTTATCTTTATTGAGAAGTCTTTGGTTACTTCAATAATGCCCCATAACTTGTCATCAAAGAATCAAGTATAGGAGCAACATATTCCTCTAATGATTTCATTCGAACATTTAGTTCCACAGCAAGCATCTTGACAGCGTAAATTTTAGTTCTATCACTATCAATATCCTTGCGTAACAAATATTTCGTTGAATTGAGCATAGTTATATTTTTATCAATATTCTTGCTCAATGCAGACTCCGTTGAATTAATAGTATTCTAAAGAACTATTAAAGAGACTGCGTCGGTTGATTTATGAGGCTTAGCAACATTACATACACTGCAAACCCAAGTGTTTGGAAATGAAACGCTTTACGTGTTTAAATTGATGTAGAGACTTTTTACATACTTCTAGGCGCTTAAATTTTTTGAACGCTAGAAGTGTGTTATTTTTAAACGCGTGATGTGTTTTAAAAAAAATTTGAACGCTTCGGAACGCGTTTGAAATTGAAACGTGTTATTTGTTTTTTAATTTTATTCATTCATTTAATAAGGGGATACATTTCATTTTGAGAAATTGTTATTCAATTCCCTGATGAATTTTTCACAAATATGTGTTAACTTCAATGCCTTACCAATCGAAGCAGTATCTATATACTGCATTGTATTGTTGTAAGCTGTAGGATATTGAGTATCCCACACATAACATGCAGCTAATAAACACAAGACGGTTTTTTTACAGTCGGATCATCGGTTTGAATTTGAGTTGTGTCTGCCACAATGAAGGCAGCCACGATTTCTTCATTTTCTGCAGTAAAGAAGACTGCACGCGGGGACTCTTGAAATGCAGTTTCCAGGACCTTTGGCGAAGACAAAGCCTGAAAATTAAAAAATCCATTGAATTGATAAATACAGTTGCTGTATATACATATACGCATCAATAAAATACTCTTCAATACTTACCTCACACACGATGAATAATGGCGTGTCTTTTTTCTTTTGAGCTTTCGTAATGAGTTCTTCGTGTAGTTGAGTCAGCGATAAACATTCTTAATTTCCTCTTTCAGAATCGATCCTAAGAAATGATTTTTAACGTATCATTAAATCATCCGTCTTTCGAACGAGTTCCTCCACTGTTACGTGTGTAACCATACTCAGGTCCAACATGATCTGCAAAGCACGTGAAATAATGAGCAAAAAACGAAAAGAAGTCTCTTCTACAAGGAAGCCCATTTGTAACATTTTCCAAATGTAGAGACCAAAAGTAAATAAAATCTTTCATGTTCTGAAAGAATCCACTATGGGTCTGCATATCTTTTAAACGACTCGACAATTCTGGGAGTACAGTAAGGTACGATACACATCCTGGTCCATGTGTAACAGCAGTCGAATTAGTAGTTTCCAAGATCTTTGTTTTTTTGAAGGAGGAACAAATATTTCTATCGACGCATGCTTGTCCTCTTTAGCATCGTACAAGCCTTGGTTGTCGGTTCCAGAATCTTTCAGTACTTTCCCAACTAGCATTTTTTGGTCACACGTGCCGTAAAACATCATGCCGTGATCTCATAGCAGCTTGTAGCCGCGTCCGCATATGAAATCACGTCGATGTCATGCCATGATTTCTTCGGAACATGCGCATGCGTCGAGCGTACAGCAGTTTACGCGCGAAAATTTAAATTTGTGGGATTAAAATGAGGTTTACTAGACATAATAATTTTTATTCAAATTCGTGTATTCAATCAAAATCTCGCCTTCTATTAATCGGAATCGTCGATTTGTTGTTGATTTTGTCTATCTGAGCCAAATAACATTTTTTGTAAAACTTGTGGTTCTTTGCCAGCATAATTTGCTAATTTTTCATACAATTTCATCATTCCAACTTGAGAATTTTGTTTTTCCAATAATTTTCTTTTCTCGCTTCTGAATTTTTGAATCTTAGTTTTTTTGATCTTCAAACTTCGGTCATTTCGTTTCGGAAGTGAATTTTATCCGTTGGCCCTCGAAAAGACTTACAATTTTTGGCGGCTTCTGCAACAAAAAATTGAAATCGCGTCAGTAAAATTAAATTTTTCATAAATTAGGTCAATTTTCATGCATACAAAATTATTTGCATTTTCCTCAAAGTAGTCTAGTCGTCAAATACAAGGGTGATTCAAAAAAAACATTGATAATGCAATATAATTTATTTTAAAATAGGGGTCTCAAAGTGTTCCAAATTTACGCTGAAAATCTTTTAAAATTTTGTAGCTACAAAGTTTAATAAAGCTCATGCGGAAAAGCCATCATCAAGGTGAAAATATAGCACATGAAAGTATTATCACGTCCGTTGTGTTCCCAAAATTTTCCCAATATTGGCAGACGGAGTGCTTTACCGCTTCACAAAGCGCGTGGGTAATTTTGAGACGTCCGGTCTTCGCTTGGGACAGCATGTTTGGCAGGATAGCGGAGATGCGGTTTCCCAGGTCGGTCTGGTTCCGGATCAGGGCGTCGATTTCAATAAACATTTTGAAAAAGAAACAAACCGCTTTGTCAATAACAGTCGGGTACTATAATTTGGAACGAGCGGTACCTGGAGGTCAAAGTTTCATGAAATTATTCGATTTTTCATTATCATAGTCGATTTACGTTGTGACGGTCTTCTCGTTAGAATCCGTCCGAAGAATGTCCGAAAGGCATCGAAAACCGCGCAGAATTCCCAGGTGGAAACGCGCTTCGTAAGAGGCACAATAACCTTAAATACGAATATGTCAAATGTACAAATGTTAGCCTTTTCTCACGAAATAACTTGCAGAATAGTCAAAAACGGTTCAGCGGATACACGCGCGGTGTTTTCCGACGATGAAACACGCAGATGACGCGGAAATATGCGGATTTCTCGGACGCGAGAAATTAATTGAGCGCGCTTAATTGAGTAATTAATTACTCAATTAAGTAATTAATTACTTAATTACTTGTAAGTAATTAATATTTTTCTTAAGTTTTTCCTGTTATTGTTTTTCTGTAAATTAAGAGGTTGTGATTGCAATTTCGACAACAAAATATAATTTGCTAGCTGTCACAACGCTGTTTGGAGAAAAACTGCCCGAATAAGATGGCGGATTGCGGCGCATGCGCATAAATTTTTACGCATGATGAAAAGGCCTATTCATGCAATTTTCTTTCTATAGGAAATTCAATGCCAGCAAATAGTAGTTGGAGATTTAGTTAAAGTTGATCGTGACCACGATGTCCCATGTGATCTCATTTTACTCTATACCAGCGAGCATGACAATTTTTGCTGTTACGCGACGACCAGTAATTTGGACGGCGAAACGAATTATAAGTTAAGTGCAATTATCTGAAAAACCCAGGGAGTTTCACACAGAAATTATTCTCTGGTTTAACCAAGATGCCATTGAAAATTTAAATTAATCATTAATTTTGCGATGTCCTATTACAGACATTATATGTTCCTAAAGTCGCGTCGACAATGACGATGGACGAAATAGTATCTCTAGACGCCGTATTGACATATCAGCATCCTTTCGCCGATCTCTACGCGTTTCATGGTAAAATAGAAATTAAAAAAGACGATGAAACAAATAGTGGACATCTCGCAATCGAAAATCTGCTGCTCAGAGGAGCCCAATTGAAAGACACGGATTTTATTATCGGCTGCGCAGTTTACACAGGCCAAGATACTAAACTGTCTCTCAATTCGAAAGTAGCGAACACCAAATTTTCTACAGCGGAACGGTACATTTTCCGATCAATGCAAAAGTGGAAATCGACCATCTTTTTCTACTTTTCCATTGTTTTTTCAAATGAAACGATGTTTTTTTATTATCGTGAAATTCTAATTGCTGTGTAAATTTCAGATCAATCAACTTATATTTAACAATATTTATCTTTATTATGCTGTGTTCCGTTACAATCTCAACGGTGATAAAGAAACTGTTTGAAGCACAGAATCACTGGGACATTTATTTGGGCGAGGATAAGAAAAATAATAATAATGGATTGTTTGCGATCCTGAATGATTGCTTGAATTTCATGGTCTTGTACAGTTATCTTATTCCGATTTCTTTATACATCACCGTGGGTAAGGAAAACTTTTTTATTCCCGATCGAATGATTTTATTGGACTTGGACTGCTCTTTCAGAAATGCAGAAATTTCTGAGTTCTTTATTCTTCGACTGGGACATTGAATTGTACGATAAAGAAAGTGATCAACCGGCTATTGCCAACACGTCGGATTTGAATGAGGAGCTTGGACAAGTTGAGTACTTGCTGAGCGACAAAACTGGAACCTTGACGGAAAATTTGATGATATTCCGGCGATGCTATATCAACGGAAAAGCGTACATCGAGAACGATTGCGATGGACGTTTGCATTTGTTACCTCCTGATGGAAATCAGCAAAATGCTACGGAGTTGTCAAATTTGGAGGTAAAAACAATTCGCCTGTCACTTCATGGTAAAGTCCCTCTGGTGTCGACCAACGGAAGCTACGAAGCGTGATTAAAAAAGTGAAAGGTGAAAGAAATAAAATTTATTTTGGGAGCAAAACTCACCGGAATATTAACAACTGCGAGTTTTGGCGTTTCTGTTCCCAAAATGAATTTTATTTCTTTCACCTTTTCACTCTTTTAATCATGCTCTGTAGCTTCCGTTGGTCGACACCAGAGGGATTTCACCATGAAGTGACAGGCGAATGGAAAGCTCCGGCGGTTTCGAAATCACGGGAATATTTTTTGGGTATTGATAAAACTTGAATGCATAAGTGTTTGTTTCAGCCCGAAGTTCGGCATTTTTTGCTGAGCATTTCTCTGTGTCACGTCGTTAACATCGCGCCCCCAAGCGTAAGAGCCAGTGCGTGTGTAAGACGCTCCATATATCGAGAAAGTTTTAAACGCAAAATCGTAACGCGTGTCTACAGCTCGCTTCTAATGGACCCAGGTTTACCGGAATACGAGGTTTTTTATCAACCGTTGACTTTATTTTAATTCAAAAGTGCTACTTTTAATTAAATTGTATTTCACAGGCAGCATCGGCCGATGAAAAAGCTCTGGTCGAAGCGAGCGCGCGATGTGGTGTAATTTTCGAGTCCGTCGTCAATGACACAATACAAATTCGAATCAAGGATAAAATGCTCACCTTCAAAAGACTCGAAGTCTTGGAATTTTCGTCCAGTGCGTAACAAATTTGAATAAGTTCTCAAAAGTTGATCGTGTCGAAGCGAATTGAGAAATTATAATCGTACATAAAAACATTATTTTCGTAGCTAGGAAAAGAATGTCCGTTATTGTACAGGACCCTATGGATGATTTGTGGCTGTATTGTAAAGGAGCGGATTCTGCAATGTTGCCTCTCATCGAGGAAGGAAACGTGGAAGAAGCGATCACGCACGTTTCTGATTTTTCAAAAGTAAAAAACATTTTTATTTCTCTTTTGATTAGAAATTACTTTTTTGGCGATCGACTGTACTTTTTTTCTTCAGGAAGGGTTGAGGACACTCGTCATTGGTTACAAACAGTTGACGAAAACCGATTACGAGAATTTCATGCTCGATATTCGAAATGCCCGGGAAATCATAGGCGAAGAACGGACTGCGAGTATCCAAGAAGCGTATGAACACACGGAAAGTGGCCTCACATTATTGGGGGTGACGGCTATCGAGGACCACCTGCAGGATGGTGTTTCCGAAACTATTGAAAATTTGAGAAGCGCTGGAATCAAGGTTCTAAAATTACTGTGACTTTTTGGCATTTTTTTTTATCTACCGTAAAAATGCTCGAAAATTACCGTGACTTTACGGTATTTTTACAGTATTCTTAAACACTTTTTCATGTTTCCCAGGTTTGGATTCTTACCGGCGATAAAGCAGAAACAGCCGAAAATATTGCCCTCTCTTGTGGTCATTTCAAACAGGAAACCCAAGTTTTGAAGCTCATGAATCAAGAGTCCATTGAAGACTGTTACACGACGCTCACGAGCTTCGAGTATGTACTACATTCAAAGTTATTCCACAGTCCCGCACTTTTATGCCAAAAAATGATACGTGCGATTTTTGTAATTTCAGAGGAGAGCAATTTTGATGTTTGGAAGTTTACGATAATTCTAAGTTTAATTATCAAATCCTGAGATTTGAAGATCTTTGAGTTATACCTCACAAAAGTTTCTGGCTATTGAGATATCAATTATTCTTACCGGTTTTTTGAGAAAACTACGCAAACGGATTACGGACGTATTGTTTTTCGGCATCAAAGAACGGAATTGTCGCAGACTAATTTTTCTTCTTTTTCACGAAATTCCATTGTTGATAAAACCAAGAATCAAACTTGTGTTTCTACCGCAGCAGGAGAATAAAACTGAATCCACTCGAGCATTACGGTTTCCTTATGGACGGATGCAGCATGAATTTAGCTTACAAAAACTTTCCGGAATTGCTAAGGCCTGTCACGACATCTTGCGAAGCTGTTTTGTGCTCTCGATTATCTCCGCTACAAAAAAGCGAGGTGAATAAATCTGTCAAATTTAATGAGAATCGATCCATTTTGCTGAGTCCAAAATTCTCGTTATTTCATCGTTATCAAACGTGATGAAAACTCGAATCGAAATGAATTTCAAGCTAATATTTTTCGTTCCCCAGCGGTTTTTTTTTTTCAAAAACTACTAACTCTTGCGAAAACGTTTGCAGATAGTTCAGCTGATAAAAATGGGAGAAAATGAGCCAGTTACAGCGGTCATAGGCGACGGTGGTAACGACGTGTCGATGATAAAAGAAGCTCGCGTAGGAATAGGGATAATTGGCAAAGAAGGTCGTCAAGCTGCGATGAGCGCCGACTTCGCCGTCACGAAATTCATGCACCTGAAAAAGGTGCTTTTGGTACACGGCCACTGGTACTACGAACGAATTAGTACCTTGATTTTATACTTTTTCTACAAAAACGTTGTTTTTATCACGCCTCAAATGCTGTACAGTATTTACAATGGTTTTTCGACTCAGGTCAATTTTTTGCATTTTTCTACGACGATTTTTGAATCGTGTATCTTTCAATTTATTGCAATTTTTCGATTTGTTACAGGCTTTGTACGATAGCATATTTATGATGAGCTTCAACGTATTTTTCACATCGATGCCAATTTTAGTGTATGGATTATTAGAGCAGAAGTATTCATCTGAAAAGCTCTTGCAATTTCCAGAACTTTATCAACTGAATAAATGGAATAATTTGTTATCTCTGCATCAATTTATCGCCTGGATCGGATTAGGTGATTAGTGGGGAAGAAAGATGATTTTTGATGCATCAGAATTTTCATCTTGATATTGAAATAACTCGTTGATTTATTCTCAGGCGTGTGGCATGCTTGTGTGATATTTTTCATGTCGTACAAAATATGGTCGGTGAATCCTGTTATTTTGCACGATGGTACGCCTGCGGATCAATGGTGTTTTAGCATTTTTGTATTTCACATGGTTATAAAAGTAACCAATCTACAGGTATGCTTTTATACGATTGAAAAACCGAAAGTACAGGGTGGTCACAAATTTACAAAAATAAAATGCCCTTTTTTCCAGATCTATCAGTCAACTACATTTTTGAACAATGCAAAAACAAGAATGGAAATTTACAGATTTGCACAAAGATACACTTTTCTAGTAAAAATTTTAATTAGATCTTAACGCGTTGATGAAATTTACATGAAATTTGATTACAACTATGAACAAATATGAATAAAAGTAACGAATCGAATGAATGAAAAATCGACCAGAAAACAAAAATTTTACGAAAATCGTAAGACTGAAATTTGGATTGAAACTTATCGAGGTTTTTGGATTTTGCGACCACCATGAAATATGTAAAATCGAATCCGTTGGAAATAATCATACGATTTTCATTTTCCAGATTTTTATGTACAGTTCTTTTCGTACGCTTGCAATCGTGCTGAGTTGTATATTTTCGGAAGTACTTTTTTTGTTGATGGCGGTGTGTTACACAGTCATATACATGTGAGTACACCATTCTTATTACCTTTGCAAAGAAATCGATAAAATTGAAGAGAACGTTGTAAAACTTTTCAGACGTTTCGATGGAGACATATACTGGGTGTACATAAAGATTCTGATGTCTCCGACGTCCTGGCTACTATCGATTGTCATTTTAGTCATCGCCTTCGTTCCCGTTGAATTTTTCAATTATTACAACGCTAACAGAACTGTGCACAACGAAAGTCGCTCAGTTGCCAAAAAGGCAGGAGAAACTGACAAACCATTTGAACTGTCATCGCGCCTTTAGAGATAATTAATGTCAATTAATGCAAGATTGTGTAGATTTTGTTACTATTTTTATTATTCGAATTGCATTTTTTTACAATTTCCGAAATATAAACGCGGTCTTGAAATTTGAATCAATATTCATTGGTTATTTGATTCCTTTTTGAATGTTGAAACCATGATAAAAATAATTAGAAAGATAAGATCCGATTTCTTCTTTGCTATCACAATGATGTCAGCGATTTCTTTGTTTTCACCTAGATAACTTTGAGAAATGTTTATTGAGTATTTTGCAGTAAATTTATCTCGAGTATTTAAAGTTTCATAATTTTTTCGACTATTCCAAATCTTTAAATAAACAATTTTAAAACTATTTTATCTTTTTCTTTTCTTCATGGAACTAGTCAATTACATCATTTTCAGATTCTGGAACTAAAGTTCAAATGAAATATCCAAATCACCGTTGTATTCAAAAATTGATGTTTTTACAGTGGGATCGTCAAATTCAAGTTCCGTATTTTCGACCGCGATATCTTCTTTGCTCTCATTTCCAATAACAGAAAGAACATTTGGAGTTGAAGAATCTTCAAGCGAACTTGTGAAACCGGAGAGATTTGAAATTTCGACGGTATCTTTTTCTTCCAAATTGGATTCTGATTCTGAACATCGTTCGCAATCGTCGCTATCATCCAAGAGATCTGCAAAAATACTCCCAGAAAAGTTTGTTTTTTCTTCCAGCTTTGAATCCTCTGCATTCTCATCTTTATTCTCTTTACGAGAATCCTCAGAACTATTTTCTTC
Source organism: Zelostemma sp. ZL-2020 (assembly GCA_022816865.1). NCBI lineage: Eukaryota > Metazoa > Arthropoda > Insecta > Hymenoptera > Platygastridae > Zelostemma > Zelostemma sp. ZL-2020. The sequence continues at coordinate 17,759 of JABFQM010001265.1, forward strand.
GTTGTCGAAGTCATCTAAACGTGGCTTTTTGCATGTTCCGCTATCGCCATCTTTTCTATAATTTCTAGCTTCTGCCTCAACAACCTGACTAATAAAATCTTCATGAAAATAATCGATTTCGTTGTCTTGTTGAGTAACTTGTCCTGGTTTTGAGAATTCGGCTGCTCCTGGTGTTTCCCGACTTTGCATATTCAAGCTCTGAACATTGACACGGCAATCTTTCGCTGTACCTTGGAAGTGAACCTGCGATTTTCAAGAAACAATTACCAATTCTTTAATTTTTCATTACTGATAAAATATTTCGAAACATATTCATAAATATTTACCCTCATTATCGACTGTTTTGCTCCGCAGACTTTACACTCCCATTTTTTCGCTTTTTTCACAATTTGCACCTGTTGATTTCAATAGTGATTAAACAAAAAACATAGAAGTAATTTATATTTTCGTAATTTTACCTGAAATATTTCGCAAGAAACGCAACGTAAAATATTCATTTGTTGTGACATTTCCGAGAGTAATCGTATCTTTCGCAAATCCGATAGAGAAATTTGTGTTTGTATCTGAAAAACTCGTCAGTTGTGATTAAAAGTCAATCCTTTTTTATAAAACATAAAATAAATGCCGGTTGTGCGACGCGAAAGTTTCGCGAAAGTAAACAAAACTGAACACATAACCTCAAAAAGATAAGAGTGTTCGCGCGTCAAAACTGTCAAGTCTATCCTGGTCCAAAATTAAGACGACCGAGCTTTTTCAAGCCATATTAATGTATAAATTTCTGTATTAAAGATGATTGGGATGCGAATAAATGCGTTCAACGATAGCGTTCTCGGGGAACCGGAGCAAGATGCAAACTCGGCTCTTATCGAACTCGATAAAGGTTAGTTTCACATTACACCATGAATTCTTCCCATATTATTATTTCTTTACATATTATTATCATTATTCTACATATTTTCATATTTATTCGAAATTCTCTTCAAGTTCAATTACATCGACGAAAAAAAAAACTTCGGAAAATATAAAATCAACATTAATTTTTTCAAAATCAAGTCATGAAATAGTAATCCAAAAATTCCCAAATCCACAGGTTTGAGGTCTACAAAAATTGGAGAACAATGCGAAGCTATCGTTCGCTTTCCCCGACTCTTCGAAAAATACCCATTTCCGATTCTCATAAATTCATCGCTGCTGAAGCTCGCAGATGTGTTCCGAATGGGAAGCAATTTCTTAAGAGTCTGGGTACTCCGAGTCTGCCAGCAAAGCGAAAAACACCTGAACAAAATCCTGAACGTCGACGAATTTGTTAGGAGAATCTACAGCGTTATTCATTCCAACGATCCCGTCGCCCGAGCACTCACGCTGCGCACCCTTGGCAGCGTAGCTGGAATCATTCCGGAACGGCAACAAGTACGAATCTTGAGCCAATTGCCAAAGAGTTGTCAACATTGAATTCATTCTCACAATTATTTTCAAGGTTCATCACAGCATAAGGAGATCTCTGGATTCCCACGACTCCGTGGAAGTCGAAGCAGCCATTTACGCGGCTCAAATGTTCGCGGCCCAATCGAAGCTGTTCGCAGTTTCAATGTGCAGTAAAATATCGGACATGATCAGAGGCCAGGCCACTCCGGCTTCGATGAAGCTGCAGCTTATTCCAATTTTGCAGTACATGCATCACGATACATCGACAGCGTCGATGGTACAGTTTTGTTTCTTTCGTCGAATGAGAACTGAGTTATTAAGTGATTGAATTATCGCCAACAGGTCAATCAACTTTGCATGGAACTCCTCGGAAGTTACCCAGCTGTGGAATTTGTTCGCATAACGTTGAGTGCTTTGACAACATTGGCTTCTGCAACTTTAATAGACGTTCCCGCGCAAGTCGTTTTGCTCTTGCGGTACTTGCACGACGATCCTCGGCTGTCGGTGAAGCGACACGCGTTGCACCTCTTGCACTCTTTGGCTAGAAAAGGGGCTCATTTGTGGCCCCAGGGTGCTCTCACAAATTTGATCGGCAAGGATTTTTGAAACTAAGATAATAACGCTTGTTATGCCTTGAATTACAAATTCAACTAGTTTCTTTTTTACAGACAGTACCAACACGCTTTTGCAAGACGGCGATGGAAACACTCATCTTCTCATTCGGACTTTGGATGTGATAGAGGTGAAGAATTTAGGAAATCTTCTGCTGAATTACGTACCCAGATAGCCAAACACGCAGTCCATTTTTTCTTAATTACATGCAATTTTCACACGAGTAGCATTATTATTGTCAACTGATTCTCAAGTACTTGATTTTGTCGAAAGGTTCTCAGCCAAAGCGCTGTAACGTGCGATGCGAATATGGAAGAAAACAGTCCACTTCTTTCTCTATGCGTGAACGCTTGTCACTCGCCTCATCCAATCGTCGCCATCAAAGCAGTCACTATTTTAGCCAGGATCGCATGCTATTGGTAAACAATTATTTTAACAAATCCCACCCGTGATGAATATAAAAGCGTATAACTTCGTTACAGTTACGAAGCAGACTTGCCAGCCTACGGGAGCCAGAACGTCGTGTCCTGTCTCGAATCTTTGATCATGCTTTTGGCTCTGGACGATAAGTACTTGCATCAACTGAAAGTATGTCTTCAATCCACGGTGAAGCTTTGCCAAGCGCATCCCAGCCACTGCCTAATATTCGTCGACGCCATTAGTTCGACCCTCATGAACATCAGTTCGGAAAATAAGCAGAGCGACCAACAAGCCGTTGCGCTCTGCGAAGCTTTGGGCGCAATCGGCAGCATAAGCGACAATATTCTGCTTCCTCTTCTACCCGATATTTTAACAAGACTCGGACAAACTTTACACGTTCATACGAAGGTACCGAACGATCATTATTTCCATTTTTGTAAAGAAAATGTAATGTAACAATGTTTCCACCAGGTGATGCTGTGTACCCTGCTCTTTCAAATAATCGCTTGCGGTTACGAATGGAACAAAGAATGTTTGGATGCGGTAAAAAATGTGGAAACGAGCGTTGATGGCTGGGCAAAATATCGAATAGCTCGAAGTGCCGCGCGCTACGGTCACCACAGCATCGCGTCTCGCATATTCAAAGGGCTGAAGGAAGCCGTGGCTTCGGAGCAACTGCACTTCTGGTTATCCGGACTTGAACTCGTAACCAGCGCGGAAAGTTATCTTATTTTGTACGTCGGAATTCAAGCATTCAACGAAATGTAATTTGACGTGTTAAAAGAATCGTTTGTTTCTCAGGAATGGCGCAGAGGAAAATCCGAGTAGCGATACCTCGGGCATAGTAGAGAAACTGAACGGTGCCATTAGTCGATATGCGAGTGCTTGTGCCTCCTTTAAAGCCGCGAGTACGCCGCTTCGCAGTCTACAATTCGCTAGCGAGTACGCGAAATTGAGATGCGAGTTTCTTCAGGCCCTCGTTCAGTTGGTCCACGCTTGCAGGTGCAACTTCTTTTCTTTTTCTTTCTATGAACTATGTCTCTTGAAATTAATATCCAATTTTTCTTTAGGTCTTTATGCACTGCACCACCGTACGCAACAGCGGTGAACAATGCTCGAGCTAAAAGAGACCGATTCATTATTTGGGGCCGAGTCGCGAGTCAGGTATACATCGCATCGCGGAAAGTTCTGTCTTGCCTCTAAAACAATTCTTTTTAGTTACGGAAATCCGTCCAGGAGCTGAAGAATTGCTCGGAGAACTATCAAAAACTTTACCAGTCAGCGTTCGACGCCGATCCGGGGAGCCTGAACAACATCAGAGCCCTGCAAGAAATGTGTCGCTTGATGGCACTCAGCGTAGAGCGCGTCTGCACGGACAACGTCACCGTCGGTCAAATCAACACCGGTGACTTCGACTTTGGCAACTCCGTGGAGATGCGCCAGCTCGCGCGTTGTTGCACTCAAGTCAGGCGGCTCGCGATGTCCGATAAAAACGAGGAAGAAGGCGTCAGTCATTTGCAGGTAAATTTCTCTTCGAAGTGTCTTTCCTTTTTTAGGTAGTAATTCTTTCTTCAATTCTTTTCAGATTGGACGTCTAATTTTGCAAGTGATGCTTTTGGCGGGGGGTCAAATGAGACTGCCGATGCCTCGGTACTTTTTCCAAGCGCTGCAAGCGACCAGCGTGAAATTATCGGTGTCCCCGCAACCGCGTGTTCTGGGTGAACCGGTTTCGGTGCCTCAGGGTAGTCAATTGGCTTTGAAAGTCGAAGGAGTTTTGAGGCACGGATTGCGGGCGTCCCTTTATCGATCCGTTGCTTCTGTGTGTATCTCGATATCCACAACGCCGCCGACTAAGATGAACGTCGATCCAAAAGTACGTTGGAAAAGTTGACGAGTTTTCTTGATTACTAATTGTTTGGTGAATTTTATCAGGATACGAGCATAAATGAGCTGCAGCAAACGGTGGTTCCACATCGAGACTTTTTCGCATGCGAGTTTCTTTTATCTCTTGGTTCCTCGAACACGAATTCTGGAGCCTGCGCAAGCCACGTGTCGAGTAGCGGAGTCCTGTATCAAGTAACAGTCAGCGCGAGTATTTTGGACGAAAGTGGCAACGCCTGGCAATGCGGGCCACGTTCGATACTGGCGGTACGAATACACGAGGAACCAACGAAACGAAAGGTGCCCTGATTTGTTTTTTGGGAGAATGAAAACACTTGGGGTTTTGTAATAAATTTGTATTTTTGTTCGTAACATTGCATAGAATACGAATTTATAACAGTGAATTATGCGATTTGTATGATCAGGTACTTTGGTTGGGAAAAATGGCATTTGCAATTGACTTATTTGTGACAAAAAATATAGATGCCATTTTTACAAACACTATGATTACATTTTACTGCAATGGTTACTTTACACCATAAACTATGTACATTAATTACGCGTATACAAAATATATAATAATTCTATGTTTTACAGCAATGTACACATCTGAATTTACAATAAAAAATGTATCAAAAGAAAACAATTTAATGTAAATGACGGTTTCAATCCATTTCACGTCGATGAAAATCGCTTTTGCCCCCGGTTTTGGCAACTAGTTCGATTCCAGATATTCGCAGAGTTTGAGGTGGCGCAGCAGCTTTACACATAT
>JABFQM010001266.1:0-22867 GCA_022816865.1 Zelostemma sp. ZL-2020
AAGTTGCATTTTTTGTTTTTGTACAGTTGTAATTAGTTTTTTAATTACGTGCAATTAAGTAGTCGGAAGCACGAATGTCCCAGTAATGGACATGGCTGGGAAAAACGTGATTACGATTGAAATTGAATATTATTTTCAACTACGAGTGTTGTCTGAAACGACAGCTTTTTATTTTGTAGAAAAAATTGATAATAATCACGTTCTTTGTATTTCTTTCACGCCCGGTCCATTACTGGGACATCTACCTCATCTTCTCAATAATATTACTATGATATCTTCTAAAATGACTCCTATTTATCCTAAAAAAATTACTGAGCAGAAATTAGTAATAAAAAACATTGTGGCAGTACAGTGAAATTTTCTTCAGTTCTTTTCCTTAGAATTTTGTATTTCTTAACTAATGCGACTTTACGACTACTCATTTTGTTCGTTATTAGATTTTAAACAATTCACCAGTTGAAAATCTTGAAACTAGTCAATCACTGAGGAATGACATGTGTTTGTTTATACTGGGTACTGTCTTATTCTGTAAATAAAATCATGTTACTCCTCAATGATAAACTATTTTCAACATTTTCAACGGGTAAATTGTTTTAAATCCAATAACGAGCACAATGAATAGTCGCAAAGCACCATCAGTTGAAAAATACCAAATTTTAAGCAAGAGAACTGAAAAGAAATGCATACTACTTTCACAATACCCATCTTTTGTTGATAATTTTTGCTCGCTAATTTCTTCCCAGGACGAATGAGATTCATTTCAGTGCAAACCATAAAAATTGAAGTTATAAACGTAGAAGTTACGATATCACAAGTTCACGATAAGGATTTTACGATATCGTTTTCTCAGTGCATTAATGCCAAAGTACAAACTTGTCATTACGTAAAATTTCCGAGTCATATACAAAGCCATAAAGATGAGTGACAAATGAAATTATAAGTATAAAAACTTTATGTTACAGATAAGGTGTCACCGAGCCAATGTTGAGTCTGCAATGTCAGAGCAGAGCGGCGAGGATATGGAACTCCCCCCTAGGATGTTGACAGCGATGTGCCCAAACTGCCGACATCGGTTTCCGGTAAGCGACGGTCGATGCGTAAATGTGATGACAGCAGTAACAGCAGCGACAACAACAGCAGCAAACATGAGAACCGCGTGTGATTGCACGCACAACTTTCCCGTGCTAGGTGGATACACGACGGCAGGACATTGTTTCATCAACGCCCCGCTGGCACCAACCGATGTCGCCCTCTTGGCGGACTGCCAGCCTCTTCCAAGAGAGAGCACGACGAAGTCAATGTCACACGAATGCCACATCGTCACGACATGCGACCTCACGGGTGGAAGCGTCACGATTCAAAAAACGCCTTTAATTCAAGCGAGTGATTGCATTGATTGCGGTGACGGCGGAGAGCTAAGAATCGTTCAGCATGCCCCCAGGATTGAAATCAGACCGAAACTCAATAGAAACGAATCTTTGATATCTATCAGTGATTCTTCGAGCAGCAAAGTCGAGTCATTGCTTGAGGAATCTGCAGGCTTGCAGGAATTGTCTCTACAGCCCAGCGGTTGCCAAGAATTTTCGGGCTTTCAAGTGAGTTGAAAAGCACATCATTTTTTAGCATTTAAGGTAGTCCGGCCTTAAACAACCAGACTTAAATTGATGATAAGAACCAGAGCTAAATTTGTAATTCCTTTTTTTCAGGCCAACGTTTGCGATCATTGTTTGCGGCCCAATATAAGTTCCTCGCCATGTGAAATGATGCATAATAATAGCCAACTACAAAAACAACAACAACAACGACAAGATAACAACGCGGTAGCGAAACACTGCTGCCAGGCGAGAAATAAACCAAACTTGTCGCGGGAAATCAAGCTAAATGCAACGGTTCAATTACCGGCCAACGTGAGCCAGTGCACTGTAAACATTACGGCAACGACGACGACAAGCAACTCAACCAGCAACAGCAGAAATAGTAGCAGTAGTAGTAACGGCAGTTTTAAACAGCAGCGTGCCTGGGGTCATTTCAACGGAGGTGGGCTCATCCACGTTGAAGACAATGCTGGCCTGGAAGAAATTAGCAATACCAACAACGAAAGGCAGGACGAGGGTCCGCCATCGCCAATATCCTACGTGATGACGCTCCCCTTTGGTTTGGGCACGTATATAATAGGTCCGGATTTTGAGAAAATCGAACAAACCAAGAGACTTTTGGTAATGAGCGGTTGGTATCACGAGGGCATAAGTTGGCAGCAGAGTGAGACAATGCTTAAGAACAAGCCAGTTGGCAGGTGGCTCTTGAGGGATAGTTCGGATTACAGGTACTCGTTTGCCCTCTCTCTTCAGACCTCGAGGGGTCCGACGTCCATCAGGATCATAAATTCACACTCCGGCAAATACAGACTCGACGCGGAGCTCAACCTCTCAACCGATCTTCCGTCTTTCGACTGTCCCATTAAACTTCTTCTACATTACATTAACGAGTACTCGAACAATCGAACGGACGATCAGAGGAGAGAGGTTTTCGTCGATCACACCAGACAGCTTTACAGTCAAATTTACTTGTCAGAGCCACTGCTCAGAGAGGCGCGCTCGTTGTCCCATCAGGCCCGTCTCATCGTCAATAGGCACCAACTCGACTCGACTCAGCTTCCTTTGCCCATCAACAAGTACCTAGCCGAATATCCATATGGACTTTAACAACTGTGACGGAAGATTTTTTTTTTTTCCTTCGAGTTTCACCGAAGGCAACCGCCATGTCATTGAGTGTTCATTAATCACTTCTACTAATTATCATTTTTCATTCTATTAATTATTGGTGACAGTCCGTGTTGCGTTTAATGTTGCAATTGCGATCTCTCTGTAATTGCGCCACTGCTGAAATGAGTTTTGAGTTGACTCCAATTGAATAATTTTCACGTACGTTTGTCATGTGCTTACACGCTGTACCCAAGTCATATGACCAATAATGACTGGGTTTGATACTTTGGTGAATTTGTCATTGCTCCGAGAAATCGCAATTACAACGTTCGTTGCTCATTCTTTTCATCATCTCGTTGCATTTTTTTTCTTCGAACACTTTTCTAAGTTCTCGGAATGCGAACTTTTCATTTTTCATTCACGCTTATTAATTGCGACAGAATGATGGAGAAAGAAAGAAAAAAACCTGATTACTAAGGCCTATCATGCCTTCAAAGAAAACGTGTCTCTTTAATTTCATTCATTTTTCTTTCATCCTTTCAAGTTATTTATTTTCGAAATTGATGTCCACAAAGTTGTTTCGAGTAATAAAGATAATTCTCAGAATTGAGTTTCAATGGATTTTTATCATTTGTTGTTGAACTTTTTTGATCCAAGTCAAAATACTTCCATATGAGTTTCTTTGAAGGCGAGTGCATGTAATTTTTTTTCGGGATTTGGGAAAGAAATGAGCAAAATTATTTTTCGTATCTAAAATAAGATTAACCGTCTACTCTGTTTGTTTTTACGAATAGGGTACGTGAATCACAAATCTGTACATGTTACGTTTAAAAACTAGTTTTGACCGACCACGACTGGTCAATACTAGTTTAGAGCAAACAGTTTGAATGAAGTAAATAATTGTATCCAATTATTTGACTTACTTATCTCTGACAATTTTTCCTATCAAGACAATGTCATAGAAAAATTGAAGAAATGTCGGAGCTTTTTGTAAAAATTGTATTGCAATTGTTAGATAATTTGTTGGAAATTGCAAAAATTTTGCGGAATGCAGTGTACCTTGTATCAAAAATAATTGATGTTAGTTGTCATGTGAGATTTCATGTAAAAAATCGCTATTTTGTACAAATTCGAATTAATATTCGAAATCAACGAGTAATTGAAGACGCGTTTTCCCATTACGCTATGGCTATATATGTACAGAGCAGAGAAAACACCCTGTATATTTAAAAAAATGAAACCGGCTTCGGGGGATTAATTTCCAAACTGGAGATTCGAGGTTTTAATCCCCTGGAATAATCCAAATAGTGCATAAAAACTAAAGTTTACAGAAAAAATAACGCGAAATTCATCAACGCTCGAATTTAAATACGTATATTTGTCATCATTTTAAATATAATGAAAAATTATGAAAACTTGGTGGGAAAAGAATGTAAGCGCGTTAAATAGATTAAATAACTGCAATCGAAAAGTATACGATTAATATATTATGTAACATACGAAATCGGCATACGTATCAAGGAAAAAGTATATACATTTAGGGTAATTGAGTTGTATTAGCGTGAGAAATATTTCAATTGCAATTGGGTGTACTTATTATATTTATTTGTATTGGTTACACCCCATATAATGCATCACTTGCAGTATGATCTTTTGGCACAAATGATACACCTTGGTTCGTTTTTTTAAATCGAATATATTTTAAAGCTTTCGGCTTTTTATGGAAGCCCTCTTCAAGAATTTGAACAAAAATGATGATAATAAAAATAATTAATAATGCTTTTTTCACAATTGAAAAAATAAGTATAGAAGAAAAAAATGTGTACAAAAAATGTCCTATTTTTGGTCCCTTGGAGCAATAAAAACATTCACCTTCTCTCAGATTATTTATTTAGAAAGGAATCTGAATTAGATATGGCAAATATGTATAAACATTCACATGGGAAATAGTCAATATAATCGTATTCAATCGTGAGAAAAAAATCGGCAAATATAATTTTAAATAATTTATTGACAAGTTTATTTATGATCGCGAAATTAGTTTAATAAAGTAAAGTGAATTTATCTAACATACTTATTGTATTATTCGGTTTTCTGGGTGCATCGTTTGCTTCCAAAGATCGAGCTACAATAATTATGATTATTTTTGACGGCACTGGTGATATCGTGCAAAGATCCCTTATGTAATTTTATTGTAAATCAAAAGTAATCAAACAGAACAAAAATAAACTCTTGATCTTACTAAGAGTAATTCCGAAAAAAAGACGTCGTAATGTTTGATTAGATAAAAGAAATTTCGCAATTAAAAATTTTGACTGAAAAGTAAAATAACTCGATGAAAAAATTAGTACGTATATACATACTTAATCTTTTGGAGTGAAATTTTATTCATTCAGAAAAAAGTTCCGCTATGACAATTGAATTACTATTTGGAGTGAAAAAATGCTCTCCACGAGAGTGGATATACACTCTATAAAGCAATCAAATAGAACTATGAAATGGAATTCCACGCTCAAAGATTTGGCGTGTAAATCTGCGTGATTGTATTCGAAGAATGGAGTTTTTTGTATGCTAAACATTTGCTTGTGTACTTATAAAAGTGTAGGAATGTTATTCGAAATTGAATAATATTAGACAATCAATTCGTGACTGCCAAGTGTTTTGGATATTATGAATGTTTTTGCTTTGGTGAGATGGAAAACGACCTTGTGATGGAAAACGGGAATCGATTAGGATGTAAAACTGCCAATCAATTGTACATTGAGGGGCCTAACTTGGCCATTATACGCCGAGCGCGTCAACGAATGCAGCCTACATTTTGCGCTCGGCTTATAATGGTCTATAACTCCCAAGGTACACATTATATTTTATTTAACGCAAGTACGGGTTACCCGCTTCATAATACCGATGGAGCGAGGACTAAATGGGCTTTCATAGACGGTGAAGTGGAATTAGTTCTCGCTCTGTAGGTACCATGAAGCGCGTAAACCGTGAAATAAATTATATCGCATGCGTACAGCTTGGAGTAGATCGAATGGAACTATATCTCTACAGTTGCGTTTTACTCAAAATTTTTATGGCATAAATTTCGCTTCTAGCCTGTTTGCAGTGAAATAAACCCACTTTCAAAAATTGCCAAAATTCTTAATTATGGAGTTATGCGTTTTTATTTAAAAAGAGACCGATACATCTGTTTGAAATATTGAATTACTTTTCGATGCTTTCGATCTACCGGTGTTCTGGACGCACGATCTGCCACTATATACATAATATTGTTATAATGTATATTTTATAAGCGCGACTAAATAGATGATCAGCAAAGAAGCATATACATATTTTTTATATTTCTACTATGAGAATGTATAAAAGAGAAATTACATTATTAAAAACTTATTTATTAACTTGAGTATTGCCGTTCTTATTTGATGTGCCAAATTGCTCAAATTACATATTACTTACATCGTGCAAATACCCAGACACAATTGTTTTCCTATCCGATTACGCATTGCATTACATTACTCGCTGACTTAATTTTTATTATGTACTAAGTATTATTAGTTTCATAGAAGTCGTAAAAATGTCGTGGTCCACACTACCAGGATACAACAGATTTTATGAAAATGCTTCCAAATACTTTTGTCTCGATGACTTACTAGGGTTATCAGTACATGCGTGAATGTAAAAAAAAGTTGATACAAATGTTATTTATTTCTCTCTTCTCTAGAGGTTTGCCTACGCGGAACGCAATTTCTTTACGAAGTGGGATTCTGACTAATGGATTCCAAATATTTATTGAATGCTGCGTAAAGTTGGCTTGCCCTTTGCACCTGGTCGGCTCTGGAAAATGAAAGAAAGAAAGTAGAATACGCTATTGCGCGTAAATAAATAAGGATTTTGTACCAACTTCAAGTCACTAAAATCTCGCTCTTTTCGAGTGAGACTCTCCTGCAGTTTGTGTAGTCCCTTGTCCCGTTCCTTCAGGACTTCGGCGTGAATCTCTTGCATTTCGTTGATACGCCCGTTAAGATTGCCGAGCTGCACGGTCAACTTATGTACCTGCTCATCCTTCTCCTTCATTCGTACTCGTTCATCGAGCGCTTCCTGCTCGAGCCTGGTTGATCTTCGACGTTCTTGATCCAGCTCGTCTTTTAAGAGATCGTATTTCCTCTGGGGTTCGATCAATTCGGCCTGAAACGCAGCCGACTGCTTCTGCAAACTGACCAGGCTTCTCTTCGCGTTTTCATACTTTTCCCCCAAATCGTCTCTTTCCGCCTTCACTTTCTGTAAGGTTTCTTCGCATCTGAAGACGATTGAAAAGCATTATTTTTTCATAAACAACTTCTGTATGTACTTACGTGTAATATTAGACTTGCCTAGAATATTTGGCGGCGATCCTTTCCGTTTCACAAAGCTTCTCCTTGAGCGTGGCTCCGTTCTCCGCCAGTTCTCGAATCTCCCCTCGACTTTTCTGAAGCTGGGCTTGACACTCCTCCAAAGCATGGGTCGTTTCCTTTAACGTGCTTCTCACCATGTTCAACTCAATTTTTTGTCTCGCTTCTCGCTCTTTGAGCTCCCGGCCGAGCTTATGAATTTCCGTTCTCCCATGAGATATTAGATCTTCGTAAGCTTGCGTACTGGAAGAAAGCTTTTCCTTGAGCCCAAAAACTTCCGACCAACTTTTCTTCGAGTCCCGCTCGCACCTGGAAAGGGCAAGCTCCAGATCCTTTTTCGACTGCCCCAGTTTCTTGAAATTATCTTGTAGCTCTTTATACACCCTCGTCTGTTCCTTCTCCGAGTCTTCCTTGTTCTTTCTTTTCTTTTCCGCATCTTCTTTCAACTTGTTAATTTCGATTTGCAGTTCTACCATTTGCGAAGTCTTGGTATCACTTTCCTTAGCTTTTTCTGCCAATTCGTTCGTCAACATATCTATAACCTTCATCCTTTCCTGGAGCATCGAATTCAACTCCTCGATTCTCACGCTCATGGCATCCACGGACATTGGAGTCTTAGTTTCCGTTGATGCTTTTAAATTCCTCGAGCTCGGAATAAGCCGTCTCAACTCTTCGACTACCTCCGTACATTTCGGCGAAACTTTCTCTCCAACGGAATTGCTACTGCTGCTGCTCAGAGAATTCTTCATATCGTCCTCGTTCTCGGAAAATGAGTGTTCCGTCGTAATGGTAGGTTTATGCTTTTTCCGGATTTTTTGTCGATTCGATGGTTTTAGCCCCGCCGCGACTCTATTCCCGCAGTGACTGTCGTCGTCGCTGTCGTTATCGCTCGCGGAAATTGAGCGAGCATTTTCTTTGAAATTCCTGTATCCACGATTGGGCTTGCTACTCTGGTTTTCAGAAACGCAAGCTTCAATGGCTCGGAGCACACCATTGGGAATACAATTCCCTTTGAGATCTAGCCTCCTCAAAGATTTGTTTTCTTTCATCGCCTCGTGAATAAGTTGCCCGCCGTGTAATCCGAGCGTGTTCCAAGCCAAATCAATGCTTTTCAAAGTTTTGTTGCGCCTGATAAGTTTTGACAAAGCTTCGGCGCAACGAGGGGAAATTTGATTGTACCGCAGATCCAATTCCTCGATCTGATAATTTTTACAGAGTCCTTCGCAAAATTTGTCGAAAGAGCTGGCCTGTGCTCCTATTCCGTTCCACTCGATATGCACTCGCTTCAGAGTATTGTTGCAAATAAAAACATTCGCCAACTGCTCGCTCGCTGTGCCACTAATGTTGTTTCCTTTCAAATTTAGAGATGACACGACCGACCCTTCGCGCAACGCGTTCAAAATGCAAGACAATGCGTTCGTATGCAACATACAGTCCGAGAGATCCACGGATTTTATCCTCGAGCTAGACGATATGACTTGGGATAGGATTTCGCATATCGGCATTATCATCGATGAACAGGACAAGTCAAGACTTTCATTAGTGCTGGAAATTAGATCAACAATTAATATAAACATGAACAATGTTTTAATGTTGAAAAAATATTTCGTCATGATTAGGAGTTGAAAACTAAAAGTTCTCAAGGTGTTTGTGATTTTAATTTTATATCAATTTCAGTTTTGTAATAATTGTTCTTTATTTTTCACTTTGTGAAATTATTGGAATAAATGTATCTATTAAAAATATGTATCGAAGCATATAAGAAATGGAAGAAAAGACAAACCACGAAGAACTTGAAAAATCAGCCAAACTTTCCAAAATTTTGTATCGGTATAAAACAAATTTTTTAAGGCTCAATTTAAAGATAAACTTTTTTTTCACGAAAAAGCAGGACAGATAAAAATTACGGTAGCAACATAATTAATGGTCAAATTGAACTTTTCCTGGTTTCGCTCAGTGGAGTGACGTAATCTTTTTAATCAAAATATGTAAGTATTATAAAAGTCGAATTATTACGAATCCAGTCAAATGGTTAATTTTACTTCTCATTTATTTTATATAAACACTCTCAGTTATTTTAAATAGGTTAATGGTGCCGCCACCGTTTGGCCTAAAATAAACAAGAGTTCACTGTCACATGTATTCATATGCATGTATGTCAAATAAACCTTACCTGCTAAGTCTAACTGCTTCGGATACTTTAGTTGTCGCTAAAACTCCTCGCTTCCGACACAATTGAATAAACAAATCGTAATCATCGAGCATATTGCACGCCTTAAATTTGACATTCAAGAAATATTTCTATACCTTTGCTCGAAGTTGCAATTAAACGATATAAAATGTACGAACTTTTGTTCCTAATACCTATATGAACTCGCTGGCACTTTTGGACACAGTTTTGAGCTTGACGCACACTACCGTGGCCGGCTTGCTAATGGGTGTGTTGTGTTTTTAAGACGTGCACGTTGAGCTTGACCTGCAGCTCGACAATTTTATTGATATGATATGATACTATGTATTATGACGAATAATTTGACAAATTATTTTATTCGAATAATAGTAATAATAATGAAGCGTGCAAATGATTGCTCAAAAAGAAAATATGTAACAAATAAATTTGAAATGTATAGCTTGGCTTTATATGGCGTCTGCGCAGTTGTGCTTCGATATGTTTGCAACATAGCGTTTGTCAGTTACGCCGGGTTGAACGGTCCGAACAGTTGCAGCTGCTGCTTACATGGGGCTGCCAAGTATATGTAAGCAAATTAATACGGGTAAAAAGTGCAGAATCGCGGCTTCTGTCAAAACGCGTGTTTCCATGAAAAAGTGTTGTTAAAAATGATTTTATTACATTATAAAACTTTATTTTAGGTTGGGGAAGCAAAATTTAGAGTTTGTATGATTTTTCGAAAATATTTGAATAAATTATAGTTTATATGGTTTGGGTAAAAAAAACAGAGTAATTTCAAAAATAAGTCGTTCAGAGCAGATCTCGTTCCGCGATGCATGTTTTTGTTTAATGTCAAAATCAGATGTCTTTGTAATAACAAAAAAAAGTACAAAATCGCAAATTTTCGTAAGATTGCTGTTCAGAAATTATCCATTTTTCTTGTATTTTTAACTGTAGTTTTCAAAATTTATGACTGTTTTTCAATTTTGCAGGAAATATTTGTCGTTCCCCCATCGCCGAAGCTGTATTCAGGGATATTGTCAAACAAAAAAGTCTTGCAGACAAATGGGAAGTTGATAGCGCTGCTTTGGCTGATTACTACACGGGTCGACCACCGAACAACAGAGCTATGACGATTCTGATTACAGAATCGCTGATTACTCCTACAGGGCAAAGCCTGTAATTTTATTTAATTTTTTCATTGCTTTATTTATTGCATCAATATTGCACTCTGAAATATACCAGATTTTAGTTGAAAAATTCACTCAATTCAGTCTAGTTTTTTTAGGTAAAGTCAAAAATGTGCAAGCTTAACAGACCTTTAGGGCTTCAAATTGTCATAAAATACTTCAAAATTATTGAAATAAACCAGTATTTACTGGCGATTCGTATAGTTACAGTTTCATTTTGCTTTACATGAAAATAAAATGAACTTTCTACAATCACGCCAAGATGCTTGTATTTGTAATATATCGTGTGCAAAATTTTCAAACTTCGATCATTTTGGACTTTTTCTACTCCGTGGAAATGGCATCTTAACATTTTAAAATATAACATGTTACAATTGGCAATGAAATTGTCAATATGCAACGCAAGCAATTGTAGAATTTGTGAAATTTTGATATACATTTTAATAATGTCACATTTTCTGTACAGATAACAAAAGATTTTGATAACTTTCATTGGATGTTTGGAATGGACGAGAACAACATCAAGTGTCAACAGGACGATAACGTTGAAAAATAAGGCAGAAGTGACTCTTCTTGGTCAGTATGATCCAAAAAAGCAGCTGATCATGAGGGATTCGTATTACGTACCAATAAAATTGATTTTTGTGTTGAATTTGTCGTTTATAATTCAAAGTTCAGTTAATGTATGTATTGATTTTAATTTTCAGGATGACGGTGACGCTGGATTTGAAATAGCTCACCAGCAATGTGTGCGATGCCTCAATACATTTTTAAACTCAGAGAGTGAATATTTTATAGGTTTAAGGCGATTCAATTTTTATAAAAGAGTACTAAAAAATGTATGTCATTAATCGTTGACCACCACCATTATAGCAAATTAGATTTTTCTTGCTATCCGCCAAATGTACTTGATATTCAGTTATGTATAAACCTTTGAAAATTAGCACCATTTAAAATTAAATACACCGCAAATAGAAAACGGTCTTCTAAAATTAAATGTATTGCAACCATATTGCTTGATAATAATCACAATTAATTATTACCTTCGTAAAAACACAATGAGATTGACAGTTTATGATTAATGCAATTCAAAACAAAATGAAAGGAAATTAAACAATCCTTTATAGTCAATTTTCTTCTGAACAAAAAAGAAGATTAATTATTTTTTCACTTTCGGAAAAGAAAACTTCAAATCACCCGCTCACCCCATGACCAATAGGGAAAAGGAGTTACCTGAGAAGTCGGCACTATATCGAAAATTCGATACCAAACGCTATGTTGTGTAATTACATCTCCTTTTTCTCTTTGGGAAAAAAATAAAATAAAATTGGGAAATTATTGGGATTGGGACACGTGATACATCGATACCATTATTAGTCCGAAAAATATCGATATTTTATGACCTATTGCCCATTTCAGCCCAACCTTAAGCTTGTAGTGGTACTATTGTAGTGGCATATCCAGTAGAGCCACTACACTGTGGACAACTTCGGGGTTCGTACTCGCGACTCGCGAGTTGCTCACACACACTCAAAGTCTCAAAGTGCCGAGTGCGACACCATCGGACGACTGCAGACGACGACGACGACGACGACGACGATGGGTATGGGATTGGGATGGGACCGCGGCGAGCGCCCTCGCTAGATTTCTATAAAGACTACTGAAGTCTATGGGCAGTGGATGATGCAGTGGTGGTGACTGTGTCTGGTGGATGATTGGGAGAGAGAGAGAGTTTAGTTAAGTGATTAAAAAATGGCATCCGCGACGACGTCGCACAATGAGGTTCCACAACAAATGTCCGTTAATAAACTCATTGGTGTCGGCTACTATGCACTGGAGAAAACGATCGGCAAGGGCAATTTTGCTGTCGTTAAAATGGCCACCCACGTTCTCACCCAATCGAAGGTACGAGACATGGCTTCGCTTCTAAACTCTCCCGAGCTTTTTTAATCCGTCATTTTGCAACGATTAGCCCCAACTCGACGCGACGAATGTATTTCACACCTTTTGCCTTTACATACCTAGTTTGCAAATTTATCAATACATCGCTATAATCTTTGCCGTTTCGACAAGAAAACATGCAACGCGAATAATCAATTATTGCCCTTGTAAATCGAAAAAAATCGTTTCCCTCTACTTTTATTACCGTGATTATGTTATATTGCCACCACTGCTACTTCGATCATAACACTTTATTTGCTATCTGTTATCTTTCTCGTTAGGAACGTTAGGAAAATTTTCAAATCAGGTTCAAATCACGAAACACTGACTATAATTAATAAGCGTTTTAATAGAAATTTATTCGACAAACGTGTTAAAAAAAGAGAAAAATAAAAAGTATTACCGGAAGTGTACATATTTTGACTCGAGCATGATTGAAGTTTGCGTCACATACGGAATCTCGCTATAGACAATCTATATAGCGCGCGCGTACGACATTTTAAAAGTGTGCTTGAGTACATTTTTATACATTAAATTGTGCATTTGTCAAGATTACATTTTTACATTTTTACTTTTCTATACGCACAACGCAAGTGTTGTCGTATTGACTGATTTTAACCAATTTCGACTTTCTAAATACTAGTGTACCCTTCAAAATACCTGTTTGTACTCGAACACCTACTTATTGTTAGTCAAGTTGAGAACAAATTCCTTTTTTACTGTTTCGCTTCCAATCACAATCAATTGCCTTGGCTTCTTTGATTCATTGTTGACAATTTGTGTCACTAAAATCTTCGTGTTTCAGTCGTTTCTTTTCAAGTCATTTGTTCTCAAGACAGAATTCTCTTGTCTTTTTGTCTCGACAGCCTGAAACCTGGAACTTCTCCTGTTTTCTCTTCTCTCATCTTCCCTAAAAGTCATAACTTTATGCAATTTCACTTTAAACATACAAATTAAAAACTTCCTTTTCCATTTTTCGTATAAATAAATGTTTTTAAAATGTGAATTGAAGATTGTTTATGATAACTGACTACTAGAATTGTTGAAATTATGTTTTTTTGTAATTCGACCAAGTTTTTCATTTTCTATTCCAAGAAATCGACTAAATGAATTGAACAATTTCATTTTCAATCATGTTTTTTTGCACCATTGGCATTGAAGTGACAAAATTATGAGTTGCGAATAGAATACCAGGTTCAATATAATCCAGCGTTTTGTAATATATTTCACAGGTGGCAATTAAAATAATAGACAAGACGAAATTGAACGAAGAGAACTTGGCAAAGATTTTCCGCGAAGTGCACATAATGAAAAGACTGCGACATCCTCACATCATCAGATTATATCAAGTCATGGAAACGGACAAAATGATTTACCTGGTGACAGAGTATGCCTCAGGGGGAGAAATATTCGACCACTTGGTTCGGAATGGCAGAATGCAAGAACCTGAAGCGAGACGGATGTTTTGGCAAATCGTCTATGCCGTACGTTACCTCCACCAGCATAGTGTTGTTCATCGAGATCTTAAGGTTTACATCTCTCTTAAATTATTATACTTCTTATTGCATTGTAAGCTAACAATTTCATAACAATTTCCCTTTATAGGCTGAGAATTTATTACTCGATGCGGACAATAATATTAAAATAGCAGACTTTGGATTTAGCAATGAATATACGCCCGGCGTTCCACTCAGTACTTGGTGTGGATCGCCGCCTTATGCTGCTCCTGAAATTTTCGAAGGCAAACAATACGACGGCCCACGAGCTGATGTTTGGGTATGCTTTCTTCCATTGCCAAAGATTATCGCATTCGCATCGATATTACCAGCCAGCTCCTCAAATACATTGCCAATCCTCATCTTCACATTTGATTTGGAAACCTTTCCCTCATCCTTTGCCCCTCCTTGACCTTGCTCAAATGATTCCTTAGTGATTTATCAACTGCTTATTAAATATTATGCATGTTACAATTGAGGGGGCATCTTAGCATAAATGGATCGTTTCCCGTTCATCCGGCAAGACAAAATTCGTCATTTTCTTTTCAATAAGAAGAAAAACAATTTTCAAATTGAGTCGAGTATAATCATGAAAATACGCCGTTGAAAGGAAAACAATGCATTTCGCTCGTTTATTGTAAAATGAATTTAAATTGATCATGTTTTTTCAGAGTCTTGGCGTGGTTTTGTATGTATTAGTCTGTGGCGCTTTGCCATTCGATGGTCCTACTATGCAGTCGCTTAGGTCTGTAGTGATCTCAGGGAAATTTAGGATACCTTTTTTTATGTCTGCAGGTACTTTTAACACTTGTAATGACGATTAATTCCCATTATTCCTAATTGTTTTTCATAATAGCGTCTCGTCCGCTTTTTTTTAGAATGCGAGAAACTAATTAGGCATATGCTTGTGGTCGAGCCGGAACGTCGATTAAGCATATCACAAATTTTGGCGCATCCATGGATGGGCGGAGATAGAGTAGTAGAGCCAGAACCAGGAGGGTAAGCGAGCAGCTGACTTTTGCAAGAGCAAACTCAATAAATAATCTTAAACATTGCATTCTTTTATACGTATGTATCTTTCAGAGTAAGCCCAGAGAACAGCGTTCCCCCACAACTAAATGAGCTCGTCATAGAGAGTATGAGCACGCTATTTCAACTGGGCAAAGAAACTTTACGGGAGGCGTTGCAGAGAAATAAATTCGACGATTCGGGAGCCATATATAATTTACTAGTGGATCGTCTGGAAACCAATTTACCAAGCATACAGAGTATACCAGGGGATTACCAGCCCGATGGTGCGCATCAACTCGAAAAGGTTTGTAATGTTTCATAGAATCTTTTTAAAAAAAGTACAATTTTGATTAACAATACTGATTTAATCAAAGTTTGGTGAAACGGAGGCGGAAACGGAGGACAGGAGCGGACTCCAGTTGCCACCGGGGACGCCATATCATACTACGAGACGACATACCGTTGGCCCAGGAGACGCGGCGCATCAACCGCCCACGTCTTATCCTTGCTCGTACAATTGTTCATCTGGATACCCACCGCTGCTAAACCTTCTACCCATTTTGCCGTTGAATGCCGAACATCAAGTGCTACCGCACACTAATCTCCCTCTCAATCTTCCCCTGGTGCAACACCAACCACCCCAGAACTTTCAAATCAAGGATCATCACTTGTTAAAACCACCTACTGCCATGGGAGCCAGTTAGTATTTGTCATAGTTGTCATCACCGTTGTCGCTGTAACTCCTCATTTTAACCGAGCATTTCTTTCATTTCATTGCAGCCGGAAGTTTTGGGAGGAGAGCTTCGGATGGAGGAGCCAATCTTCATGTGTTTTACCAACAACAACATTGCGGTAGTTCAGGAAAAGTTGAGGATGGGGGATGGAGCCAGCCAGGAAGTAGGGAACATTTGCAACCTGTAAGATGCTCAAGTACAATGTTTGGGTATTTTTTCTGAACTGCAAATATTACATTTCGTTGATCGATTTTTATCTCGTAGACTGGTAGTCCGACAATGAGCCAATGCCCCCAAACGCTAAACGTGGGTGGAAATAACGGGGAAACGAATGGCGGTAACAACTCGAACGCCAGTAGTGACCGTAGAAGACGTAGCGGTTTGACCACGGTCATGCAAAGGCCAGGTAAGTCCTATTCAAGGGCAGTCCTACTCGACCAAAAAATTACCACTCAATCTTTGTCGTTGCTTTTTTATCCTCACATTTTTGTATCTACTTGTTTCTGTGTATTGAATATATGTATGTATTTATTGCATACTAGATAGCTAAGTTGATGTTGCATAGAACAATTATTGCTGAACTTTGTCATTGGAGCTCAGTGAATGAAAATTTGAAACAGGCAGGAAAGTGTAGAGAACTCGTTGCTTTAGCTGAATTGTTAACCGCTAAAATGTATATAATTCTTGAACAATTATAATCACCAAGTTTGTTTTCATTTCTTTCGATTCCTTTTTTGCATTCTTAACTTTCGCCTCTATTTCTTTGTTTAGGAGAGTTATATTAAAAATGATCTATATTGTTAAATTTTGCAATTGTGATACGTAAATGAAATTGATATATTTATATAACTTGATTGTTTACAACAATTATTTATTAGTTTGTAATTATTATTCCAATTTTCTATAGAGGACCTTAAAAATATAGGCCAAAGGCTAAGAATTAATTGAAGAAATTGAAGAAAGAAAAAAGAAACTGGTGATTATTTTTGTTCAGAGTGATAGTGATTTTCAAGAGTTAATTTATGTTTCACGCCAAAACAATTTTATTCATAATTATTTTCTTCCTGTATTTCTCCCACACGCGTCATTTAATGTACATATTCGGTTTTCATTTGTCAGTTGTCACCAATTTTTACAATAAATACACGGCAAAAAAGGTACTTTGTAGTCGCTTAAAATCGTGCTCTCGGTATCAATGTTGTATCACTATTATTCACGTTATTTTATGTTTGTTGGATTTTGCATGGTTTTGTTGCGCCCACCGTATTTCCATGTCCCATGCCTTGTTCGTTGATAACATGCATGTAGTAATAAATCCGGAGCTCGTTATGGAGGTGGAAGCTAGGATGAACAGAGCCTACCTTCCGTCAAGACTGTTGCCGTCTCATCTTAGAGGACCTGTACTTCCCCATCATAGGAAAGCTTCCCTGTATCCCGCCAGTGCTGGTAATATTCGCTCTCCTGTACATTGCAGTTTATTTTTCACAATCAATATTTTACGCATTCAGTTTGTATTCTTGTAAGCAGAGCCTTATTTTGACGTTTTGACATGAAAAATGCCAAACGTGCTAGTGTTATTTTATGATTTTGCTTCATGTTTTCATGCTACTCGTGGATTCGGCAAATTATTCGAAAACTGTGGATAAAGATGTAAATAAAGCTTTTAAATGTTATTCATTTGTGAGTGTAATATAATGTGGATAAGTAGTTGTTGAATAAAGCAACGAACGATGCTAGGAAAATGACTCGACGATCAGCAATACGAAGGATAGAGGTGGGCGGAAAATGTTCTCAATAAAAATAGTTGATGAAATTGTATTAGGTAGCAGAGATTCGTATAAGGAACCAAGCGCGCACGTTACCACGGAACGGTATTCTCCCGTGCGACGCGCCTCAGAAGGTTCGGGGCCTGGGCCGGGAATTCAAGGAATCCAACAGGAGTACCAGCAGCTTCAGAGACTCGCGTCCCCTTCGCACAGTCCTGCAAGCATACCTGGATCTCCCGTTCACGAGAGAGGCGTTGCTGCCATTACGCAAGGTAATACAAACTAATCCGCCCATTAATTTTGAAAGATCTCTGCACACGTTGCTTTGGTTTCCTTGAAAATATACTGATATTGTTTTTAATCAGGTCTTAGTGGCTTGACAACGGCTACCGTTCAGGGAAGTATCGTACATGGCACACCCACGCAACAGCCCCCTGCGGCGCCTTTGGACTTGAGCCCCTTGAGACACCACAGATCTCCAGCTACGACTCCAGTCAGCTACTCTCCGAGCAATAGTCCAGCATTGGACATGATTCAAGAAGAACACCACGTTGATATTTTGAGGGTAAAAAACAGTCAACTTTTCTGCTGTTTGCTGTGTATTTCCAACTGTGATTTTCATGCTTTTATGATGAACCGACAGGTGCCACCTCTGATATCCGTGACGGATGTATTGGGTGGACAAGTAACATTGGTGGGCTGTTCGCCCTCTCCTTCCCCTTCGCCGGACTCTTTGGAAGATGCGCTGCCACATTACAGCCCTCTACCTAGCTTCATCATATCCGAACCTTGTGATCCGTCACGGCCGAGCATAACGCGAGGCATTGGTAAGTCCATGAAACAACTAAATTGGAAAAATAATCGAATCAAGTACTTGTGTTAAATCCATCCTAGGAAGAAAAAGAAAATAGAAAAAGTAGAAAAGAATGTTCAAATATGTAAAAGAACGTGCCCAATCTTGTATTACCTATCTACAGGCAGACCATTGAGTGCGCCGATTCCAACAGAGGTCGAAGTTACGCTATCCGACGAATCGAGTAGGCTAAATTCGGAGACGATTCTGGGTCGCGTCAAGCAGATAATAGACGCCAGGGCGCCACCAAAAGGCTTCATATTTTCGAGAGAAGAAGTCGAGGGCGGCGGTCTCAGTCTGGAGTACCCAGGTGGCGTACAGATAGAACTGAGAGTCTGCGAATCCGAGGAAAGAGAGGTGAAGGGCATAAAAATGAGAAGAATCAGCGGAGACCAGCTGCAATACAGTCAGCTCTGTCAACAACTCATCTCTTGTATTACCGTCTGACGACAACCAGAGAACGCAGTGGTTCTTCTCCTACTTTTTATACTTAGCATTCGATACGTTACGTTACGTTACGTTATTACATTCCTGCTGCCACGCGGCACAGCTTATCACAACGTCGCACGCCCGTTCGTGTCCGCGCGCGGCTGCCTTGTACTCTCTACTTGGCGTATTTCGTATGAACCAACATGTACCTTGTTGTTGAAAAACTTTAAAACGCGTTATACAAAACGCATCGGCCTGTTTGAAAACAAACAAAAACAAGGCGCTGCCTCCTCAACGTGTGCTCTTATACATATATTTGGAAAGAGTTGCTCGTCACTTTTTCAAAGTGATATTACAACGTATAACGCGTCACAAGAATTGATATTATTGTGATAACGCAAAACATATTCTTTTAACTCCTCAAAAGTAATCATTTACACACGAGACGACTCTAGATCTGCAAGTTCACAAAAAGCTTCAACTTGGGCAACTCGAAGATATTTTTACATTTTTTCATAACTTGACTAAATCTACTCAATGGCTCGAGAAGCGTTTATTGATAGGCAATTTTGTTTAATGCTGCGTGACATTTACTCTCGAACAATCGCATTTCTTTATCCATTCTTTATGCCATTAAACTTTAAACGTTCTATTCAAACACCTATTGAATTTTAACTTGAAAATGTGCAATGATAGTGTTAGACTTTCTCTCATTTTCCAATCATATTGAAATTTTTTTTGAAAGAAAAAACTCTTACGATGTCTTCGAAAAATGTGAGATTAAGTAAGACACAAGCCTTATCAACAAAAAGATTTATTGTTTAAATGCATTTTTATATAAAATATATCAATCAAAGGGAGCCCCACTGCAGTCTCTGTTTTTCAAAAATTCTTTGAAAGATGAAAAATGAACCAAGTTTGGACAATTGTGCTGTACTCGTGCGTACAATTTGTCTTTATCGTGACTTGAATTACTCGAATTACTCGTGCAACTAAACCTAGTACCTAATTAAAATACGCGCGTTTGAGAAAGTTGATGAAAGTCTGCGTGTGTAAAAAGTCATAACAGTTTGTTTTTCTTAACTCCTAACAAAATCTATAAGTTTAGATATTGTAAGCAAAGCAATCTGCCACTTGTGGGATAAGGTGGCAAAGAAAGATGGCTTCAGTTTTAAGAAATTTGTATCGCGTTAACTTGAATGTTTTTGAATGTGATTGAGCGTTTGATCTAAATTCGTGTCATATGTGGGGCATTCAGTGTTTTTAAACTTTTTTTTCCAAAGTGCGCTTGAACATGAAACTTTTATGTAAAAATGCAGAAAGACCTGAAAGATAAAAGTTTAAACTGCAATTCTTTGCGCATTGCAAATCGTTGTCGAGAATTTTTGTTATTCAATAGTTGCATTTCATTTGTTTATTTGTACATTTGGACATTCCAATTCATTGCTTCAAATTTGGAAGTTATTCATTATTCGTACTTGATTGTTATCGTACCTAAATAAATATTGTCAGGGATTAATATGTTCACAACTCCAGCGATGAACAAAATATAATGAAAAACTTGGCAACAAATTTGAGAGGACAAAAACGTGATGTTCTTTTCTAGTCACACTGGACGCACTTTTTCTTCTCTGCCGTATAGTATGCGTGCGCGTGTGCTTGTGTGTGTTTTACACGAAATATTACGACCTTTAAATCCGGAGACTTTGGCAAGTTTACAGAGTATACTGTGTCGTTTAATCATTGATGAATTACTGATTGAGCGGTTATGGCAGAGGTGAAAAAGCACTCCTGCGTGAAAATATTGATATACATACTTAAGACGACTGGATTAGTTGACTCGATTCTTAAGACTTGAAGTTGAACACGGTCGAATCGAACTCGCGAAACGTTATCCATTCCAAATTGTACACAATTAAGACTTACAACCGAAAACGGTCAAATCGAACACGGTGGAAATGAGGGGTGTGAAGAAATGTGACGCGTTCTAACTGAAACACTAAATAGTTTTTCAACAAGCATTATACTATTGTGAACGTGCCGTTTTTTATGTGAATGACACGTGAAAACGAAAGTTGTTAAAATGGAACGCGAAAAGTTTCTTTCGTTCTTAATTTAATCTGAGCGACAGTTTACAAGAAGATCTCGAATTGATATTCGAGCAGCTTGAAATAACTCTCAGAATGAAAGTCATTGTACATGCAGATTCGTAGCAATGGCAAAAGGTATAATATATTATGCGCTTCGATGTATTTGGGGTGCTTCTTTCAACAGTCGCTCAAATTCGATTTTGATAGAAAGAGACGAAAAAGATTTTGCATGTTTTATTTTAATGACTTGTGTTACATTTCACCGTAATTGTCTCGACGGTGTTTGTTCGTGAACCTTTTAGTGTTTTAATTGGAATGAACGTTCTTCATTTTTACCATGTTCGATTTGACCAGGTTCAACTTCAATCCTTTGCTTGATTCGCGAGTCGAAAAAATTGTTAATTGCCATAGGCATTGTTGAAGATTTTTTTATCTTTAGAAAACATTAAACGTAAGCTTTTTTTGAGAAAAAGTTTCATAGGCAATTATTTACTGTTATTTCTATGTAAATAAATAATTTTTAAATGTACATATTATATCGTGATCTTAGTCAAACAAAATAAATGATGTATGGTTGTTATTCAATTGGAGTTATTAAATTTGGAGTACGGCTTTCCGATCAAAATATCAACATGCTTAAATTTTTATGGAACATTGTAATACGATTAATTGATTTCATTACCGGAGTTCTTGATTGTTCTCCTCGAATTAAGATCGTGTACAGATGTGAAACCCTGCTTTCATCAATATTCCTCGACTGCCAAAGGATTTTCAGTTCTTTTTTTAAAATCCATTCATGCGTATTTCATTATAATTCTTTGCATAAAGTTGTACTTTTACGCATTTTAGAAAAAGTCTAAAATAATGATTGTGAACGAATACTAATGAGAGCAGAGTTACTAACTACGCACAATAATAATTGTGCATAGCAAATTGATAGTATATCCAGCAATTTGTAATTGTATATAGTACGAGTTATATATATTATAAATAAATTGTACGTATATATATATATACTCATTTGGTATATATGTAGGAAGGAGCTATGTCTAACATACATAAAAATAATACCACACGAATAGAATACAGATAGTATTTTCTGCTGTCAATTCTTCAACTAAGACTGTGATTTTTAAACATACTAATTGATAATTAGAACTCGTGATTATTGATTAAGAGAAAATAAAGGCGAATTATCTGAAGTAATGATTTCAATGTATAATATGTATGTCCTTCTATTTAGGTGGCGAAAAGTATTGAAAAAATCATGTTATGAACTGACAGTAAGTACAATAATTTTATAACTCAACTAGTATAGAACACAAATCTTGTTAGTCTAGTTTTTTTAACATCAAAGTTTTTTATAATTCAATAAAAACTGTAGCATTTATAATGTTGAAGTCGAGACTAGTTTTGGCTGATGATTACGTGTTATATCTCGGTCCCCGTCACTTCTCCGGACATAATACATGATAGTAATATTGTAGAGAAGATCAATCTTTATAACTTTTGTTTGAAACTTTTTTTCATAGGATTCATATGTTTCAAGATAAAGCAGCCTAGATTGGGAGAAATGAAAAAAAAATGGTTTTTTATGTATTCGGAAAAATTAATTCATCGATTCTTTAGCCCAAAAAATTATTATTTTTGAAAAAAAGTTTTTTTTTCAATTCTCTACTTTACGCCGCTGTATCTCAAAACCCATATGTATCATATTAAAAAAAAATTTGGAACAAAAGTTGTAGGGAATGACTTCCTCTGAAATATTGATAATGATTATTTTGATCGTAGGGGTCACGGGAACTGAGATATTGGGATTTGACATGTAGCAATATGACATCTGGTGACGCGAACGGGAACTATTCCAAATCCACTGTTTTGCTTGAAAACATATACGAAATTACTGAAAATCAATTGAAAAGTAGTTATTTAATGATATAGACAGGGCAAATTTCACTCTCGGGTTGGGAAAGAACTGCCGAACGTATTGTATCGTCTGAAATTGTAGGATCGCGTCTTTGAAAGATTTGCTACTACAATTTTCTCCGGGTTTGCAGGTTAGATGTCATTTTTCACATCGTCAAAATATCCAGC
>JABFQM010001267.1:0-22863 GCA_022816865.1 Zelostemma sp. ZL-2020
CTTTCCATAACGAGTCTATTCAAAGGTTCGATTCGGCGTCTACAAAGAGGCTGCGAAAAATAACCTAAAAATTGGTGCAATGTGGTTTTGAGAACGCATCAACTTTCCCCACCCTACATTCAACTTTCGGCACTCCAGCTGATCAATTTTCGCCACTGGCGAAAGTAATAGTAGTTCGGGAATCGGCCACTTTCGCGCTTCTCTGTAGACGTCGAAAATCGAACTTTCGATAGACGTGTTATGGAAAAAATTTTTAAAGCTTTCCGGAACACGCGAATATTAAATCTATGAAGTTTACTGGAAAAGTCGGCAATAAATCAATAAATACAAGGCGATGATTTTGAAATTTGATAATACTCGCGAAATATTGTTTTTCGCTACTTGCGTAATGATGAGGTGACGCATGAAGAGTTTTTTCGATCCTTGCGTGGCTTGTTAAGAGTCTCGGCTTTGTATAAGAAATTTAAATAAGAAAAACCCGTCGTCCATGGCTAATACCTTCACCCAGAGTCTGCCAGAGTTGAAAATTGCCAATATATATATGTATATTAAAGAGACCAGTAGCATGTTAGTTTGATTGCATGATAGTTCTGAGGATGTAATTATTCTCTTTGAAATGTTCTTCGAAGTGGAAAGAAACACGATGCATGCAACATCAGTTTCTTTGTGTGTACAGGACGAGATCAGAAATTGAACCGTGCATTGTTTTTGTTGTACATATGAATAATGGTTCGTTGTATTCGCAAACTATTATTGTTTTTAAAAGATTGAAATTTACTGGGCTATTGAAGAACCTATTATAAAAAAACTGCATTCAATAGGAGCGTATGTTCTGCTTCAAATTCCAGATTATTTCCATTGTAAATTGCAGACGACGGAACAAAAAACGAAATATGTTATCGGGGATTGAATTATTGAGAGTCGGAGAGTCAAGAAAATTTAATCGATCGAGCGGATTCTGTATGATGGAAAAAAACAATTCGCTTCGGAAATAAATGTGAGCCGCTTTAACCGAAATTGACCCTTTAAAGCTGAACAATCACGACAATGTTCCTCGGTCGCGTATTCAATAAATTCAGTTATCGCTTGTCGGAAACCCCAAGTCAATATTAAAACTTTGGTGGATGAACCAACAGAATTCCAATCAACAAACTACACAAATACATTGTTGGTGACACTCCGTGTTGCGTTGAATGTTGTAACGATCTTTTTTCTTTTTTAAAAAATCCAAGCTTTTGGCTCGCGTATCCTGGCTCTCTTCAGGGATAAATTCTTCCAAAGTTATGACGTAATTATTAACGACACACTTCAACGTTACGAATAACTCTATATAACAATGACGGAAAAATTTTAGAAAATTGTTGACTGGCATCGTTAAAACCGACTAAAACTACGGGAAAATACAAGAAAAAGTCTTTTCTACAAGGGAGAGAAAAAACCTCGTCTTCACAATAGACTAAATATAACTTTGGACAAAATTAGCCCTAAAAAGGGCCTGGATACGCAAGCCGAAAGCTTGGATTATGTAAAATAAAAGCTCTAACTCCGAAAAGAAAAGAGACGTGAATTTGCTATTGCTCCGAGAGATCGTAATTGCAACATTCAAAAAATATGTGTCATTGAAAAATTGTTTTCAATGTTGATTAAAAAATAAAAACAACAGAATATTTCTGAATGAAAAAATCAAAACTAGGGAATGAAAATCTTACGGTCGATTTACGAAATTCATCTATATCGGTTTTTAAGAAACACACCAAAGAATTTATTTTACGTTATGTCTGAATGATGTTATTTCTCAATATTCTTAAGTTTAATTTACTAAATTTTTCCTGTGTTATTCTTGGTAAGCGCATGAAAGAACCGATTATGGTTTTTAAATAATAATCTAAATTCGAAGTATGAGAAAAATTGTTGCATCTTCACTGCGGTGTTGTAAGTACTCGTCTTTATTATTTTTTGTATTTGGGCCAATGGCCTGTTGATAAATAATTAATTAATTAATTAATAAAACTGGCAAACCAATTTCACGACTTCTCGGTTCCGATATGGCGCAGGGGAAGGGGTAGAGAGTTGGAGGGGGATAAAACCATTTTATCGGTAGAAACGTCAAATAAAATTTATATTTCCCGATTATTGTTGCATATCTTGCACTAACCCTATAAATAAAGGTCTCAAAAATACGTATATTCATCGTTTATAACAAAATTATCGCTAAAAAAAATATCTTCACGTCCAAGTTAAATAAAATAATATTTTCCTTCTACGTTGATGCATTGATAACGCGCAATGTCCTTCGAAGTAAAAAACAGGTTGGTTCGAAGAATGCAAAAATTGTTGCCGAGCAATTTTATCGTTATCGCATTTCTAATTTTGCAAGTTTACGAATGCAACGGATAAATGTTGGGCAAATAGTACGTTTGCATTTATATGCATCACATCAGCTGTTGACGCTTCACGGTGGTGGGGACCCGAGGGTCAGAGCTCAAACATCAGGACCCACTGTAGTTTATATATGAAGAGACAGCATTCATTTGCACTCCTGCCGTTCATTCATTCGTTCCCGTGATCGTTTCAAGTTTCGGTGCCGTTATCATCTTCTCCGGGAAAGTGTTCGAAAGTGTCCTGAAACATCGAAATCTCTGTCGACATCATTCTTCTTTACCCACTGTCACGGCCCTGAGTCGTCACCTCGAATTTGTGAGTCAACTAAATGACGCGCAAGACGTCAGTATACTTTGAAAAGCAGCGTTTCGATCACGTCGGATTTGTATACCAATCATTGTGCAATTCGAAAATCCTCCAGCTGCAAATACGTTCAATAGGAAGTTGCGAACTTATACGATGTAAACAATCGTTACGGAATCAAGTTTCATCCACATTTCTCATCAATTCATATGCAAGTATTCGGAATTATCCTCAAGTTCGTCATCCATCGCTGAATCCAGTTCGTTTCTCGATTGGTAACAATTGATTAGTTCCACGGTTTTTACTGCAAGTTTTCTTTTCATAATGACAACTTGAAGATTAAGGAAAACTGATTTTTTTCGATTGAGCCGCGGAAGAAATTTAGGACAATCGATGAAATTGTTTGGTTTTTGAAAAATTCGAACATTATCTCGGTTTTCCGTATATATGTTCATGAAAATGACGAAAACAAAGTTTCTTTTCGTCTTGGGAGACGATTCAATAAACCGTAATCGAGAGTTCGAAGAACGGAGCGAAATTGTTTCAAACTCAGACTCTGTTTCGCGCTCTAATCACTCGCGGCTAATGCAAGTCATTTCCATCAACGATCTGGCCAAGTGTTGATATTTTATTGGCCACTCTTTTACTCCCATACACGCAGACAATACACGCGTTGAGTGCGTCATCGCTAAGGTTTTCAGAGACATACGAGACCGTAATTGCCGCTCTACATGTCCCGCGAATTCCATCACGGAAAGCATTGTTTACACTTCGCCAAAATGTCAGTTTCAAAAGCAATTTTCCGCCACAAAAATCATGTTTCAATGTCCAGCATCTCATTCGTAAATTTTCCATTCGAATACAAAATTTACATTTAAAATGTTTCGATAAGAAAAATTCTTAGTCACGTTTTCAATTTGCTTATAATTTTCTGCCACGAAAAAATTAACCTTGCATTCGGTTGCGTAAAAATAATTGGCTTTAATTGATTACAGTTTTTGTCTCGATTTCCGCGATACTCCGAGATCGCGACCCTATAATCTTTTTTTTTCATCGCACTTGTTTTCCCGCGACAAAAAATGGAGTGACAAAACGAGTTTTCTGCCTGCATCTTTTTTGCGATCGCATAAATTTTTATTCAGCGCTCTTTTTGCACTTGTTGTCGAACTTTTACAGTCAATTTCTTCCGTTTTCGTCTACTCGTCACGTACTACTGTAATTTATTCGTCCGTGAATCGTGTTCAAAGTCAAAAAATGATTTATCTTAACGCCTCGCATACAAATTACAAAAATTAATATTCGATTTTTAATCACTCTTAAATTTTCATCCTCTCAATCTCTTTTGAAAAAAACGATGAATTTTTCATTTCCATTTTTCATGTCTTTTAAACATCTTAATCTTTTCAATTTTTCGAGAAAAATGTATTTATTTATTTTTACTTCTTAACATGACAAATTTTGGACCGCTTTGTGGAGATAACGACAGGTTTCTTTATATCTTTTTTGCAATCAAACGAATCATTTCAGTAACGTAATAATCCCTGACAGTGACATGTAGATGAACGTTTTATGCGGATGTCGCTAGTTATTTCTTTTGCAAAATTCTCCATGATAAGCTCGGATGAAAAATCGCCTTCCATCTCGGAAGAAACATAGTGATTGGCCAATATTCAGAGACCTTTGCGCGAGTTATACGACTTTATTATTGTGCCATTTCAAAGTCCACGAAAAAATGCGTCCCCTGGACTATAAAACATTAATTTTCCGCTCGATTAAATTCCAATCCATCCAACTTATTATTTAAATTAATTTCGTTCCGTTCAGAAACGAGGTTTTCTTGGGTTTCGGAGTTTGAAAAATGGTTGTTCGGAGCGACTTCCTTATCGCTCGTCACTTTCTCCTAAATTCTTTATGTGGCGCGATAAATTAATTTCACTTTCCTCCTCACGGTAACGTTATTGTGTAATTATCTCATGCTTCTACCAGTTTTCCTGTACGTATAAACGCACACGCGGAAAGACTGCATCTGTTGATTCTCGAACGTAACAGGACGGCTCTATCGGACAGTAAAATTAGTCGTGTACTGCTCGTAGAAAAAGGATTGTCTTTTTTCCGAGCGCTATCACAATCGCTCGAGACTCAAGGCCATTCAGGAGCCACTTATAAGCTTATAAGAGACTCCTCGTTTAAAAAGACTGGTATTTTCGTCGCTTCTCGGCTGCTGCGCGTTTCGTTTTAAACTTCGAATATCGAGTGAGGTTTTTCTCGGATTAAACGATGGAGCTGCCGTTTGGAAGTGAGTTCATTTACAATTTTGCAGCGCTCGGGATTTTTTAGAATTTTTTTTAAATTTCTCGGAGGCAAGAACTTTTTGGTTTTTGCCGGCTTTCCCTTTGCGCTGGTTATTATTTCGAGAAATACAATTGTCCAGCGCGAATGCCAATTACGGTGCGTAACATTGACCCACTTTTCGCAAATTTCGTAAACCCACTTTTTGACGCAATCGTTTAACGCAAAACGAGGATTTATCAAGACTGCAAAAAAAATTATTGAGTATGAATTTGCGAAATAAAATGAGTTGAAGAATTGAGATGCCTCTGGTTTTTGCTTCCTGTTCTGTTGTTTAAAGAAATGCGCTCGAGTCGAGTGTGTATTTTCAACTTGCAGTTAATATTAACTTAACGCTAAATGACAAAGCAATTGCAAATATTGGATTGGCGTACACTGAATTCAAAGACGAAAAAAACTCATATTCATGCAGAAAATAAACTATTCGATCTTGGAAATAGTAAAATCATCGCAATGACGTTTTTATAAATAAAAGCGTTCGCGATCGACTCTCGATTGAATTCATCTGTAAAATGCCGAGTCGTTTGAATAATAATCCAGTTTTGTAAGAGGAAAAAAATGAATTAACAATGAAGCGCGGAAGATTATCGCGGTCGAATCCACGGGTTTAGATGTCAAGGATGTACATAAACTGAGGAAAATGTTTACTTGGTAAAGTTGTTGAAAAATATTCATCAATTAAAGATCCGGTATTTTTTTACGCGCGGCATTGTTTTTTTTCGCGTAAGGACATCTCCTTCGCCACAATATGCAAAATTATGGTTATAAATTTCTCGTTTTCGACGAGCTTCCTCCTTGATCCTTAGACTTTGGAATCGTTTTTTGCGAAACCTATAAAACGCTGTAATTAAGGACGCACTTAATTCGATTTATTGCGCAACTAAATATTAAAATTCGAAGAGAAGCATCACCGAAATCTCAATTAATTCTCATCATCTCCGTAAATGTTCACTCGCCGAAACGACGAAATATTTAATAGAGTTGATGTAGTTTTAATGTTCGGTTACGCATTGCTAAAACAAATAAAAGTTTTCAACACTTCGCAAATTTCTGTAGGAACAATAGGCTTTGTGATAATTATCGAATTTCCCTTCAAAAACACGCGGGGATTGGAGTTGCGAACTATACTTTTGTTCCGAGTTCGAGTTCGCGTAATTGCCGGCACGTTATCATTATTTGCAAATGATAAGTCGCGCCCACTTCCACGAGCAAGTATATATGCGATAGACAAACGGTGTTTCGTTCGTTACATTAAAAGCATCGTTTAGTCTCGAATTTCCCAACCTTAATTAAGCATCATCAATCTTCCACGTTCGCTGTCGAAACCATGGTCGATTTTCTCTCGAAGAATTCTTTCGAAGTAACTTTTCTTTACATTTACGCTTGCGAAAAATGAGTGATTCTGAAAGTTTTCTTTTTAGAACTGGTTGAAAATTCTTTTTTCGCAGGCACAATGTTGACGAACATGGAGAAGATGCCGTTTCTTCAATTGGGGGATTACAAATTGGAGATCGAGCTGAATCCGCCCAGCCCGGAAATTCAAGAAGTCGCCAGGAAAGAGCTCCGGGAAACGCTGGAAGTGCAAAAAGAAACTATACCCCAGCTACGAGAATTGCTTAAAGGTACCCGGGAAAATGCAACTTTATTATCGATTCATTTA
The DNA here is from genome assembly GCA_022816865.1 of Zelostemma sp. ZL-2020. Taxonomy (NCBI): domain Eukaryota; kingdom Metazoa; phylum Arthropoda; class Insecta; order Hymenoptera; family Platygastridae; genus Zelostemma; species Zelostemma sp. ZL-2020. The sequence continues at coordinate 6,695 of JABFQM010001267.1, forward strand.
AATGATTTTCGTGCCACGAATAAAAACCATCATAAACATCTAATCATCAATCCAAAATAAGAAAGCCCCAAAAAGCTTGTTTTTCTCGTAAAAAATGGAACAAAATCGTTTTCCAGCGGAGAAGGAATTGAAGTGTCCGCTGGACAACGAAGCCTGGCTCATCCGGTTCCTGCGGCCTTGCAAATATCACCCCGAATCCGCGACTGCGTTGGTGAAAAACTACTACAACTTCAAGGTGAAGCACTCGAACGTCTACGAAAATTTGAAACCGAGTCGGGAGAAGAACGTGTTCGAGCACAATATTTTGACCGTGTTGCCAAACAGGGACCAGCACGGACGGCGTATCTTAATCATAGAATTAGGCAAAAAGTGGAAGCATAACAAATGCAGCTTGGACGAAGTTTTCAAGGGCTGCGTGTTGTATTTGGAGGCCGCGATGTTGGAGCCGACATCGCAGATCGCCGGAGCCGTTGTCATATTCGATATGGAAGGTCTCAGTTTGCAACAGACTTGGCAGTTCACTCCGTCATTCGCGAAAAGAATCGTTGATTGGCTGCAGGACGCGGTGCCTCTCAGGGTCAAAAACATTCACATCGTCAACCAGCCCACGATATTCAACATGGTCTTCGCGCTTTTCAAACCCTTCCTCAGAGAGAAACTCAGGGGCAGAGTAAGTATCGGAGTACTTCGATGTTTGCAAAGCGGGGAAGTTCATTTACTTTGGGAATTCGTTGGATTCGGTTACGCTTCCTTTTCGGGTCAATTGCGAAGTTAAAAAACTGCGAAAGCGCCAAGAAAATTGTGACGAAAGATTGAAATTACAAATTTAACGAGAAAATGAATCTACAGCGGGGAAAATTTTAAAAATTTTCGCGCGTTTTCCGCAGATCATTTTCCACGGCACGGACCGGAAATCGCTTCACCAACACATGTCGCCGAAATTGTTGCCCGGTTGTTACGGAGGTACTTTGCAAATACCCCGAGTTTCCGGATCTCAGTGGCTCGAATTGTTGTTGATCTGCGACCAGGAGTACGAAGGTGAGTTGTATCTTCCTGTTTGTAAAAAACCATGTTTGTTTCGTATATCGCAACTGTTACAAATTCCTTTTGCTTTTCAGCAATCAACTCGTACGGATACAAAAAAAAGTAACGTGATTTCATATCGACTTTCATCCTCGGTGCTGCCAAACTAGAACGAATTTTTCGTCGATAAATATGAGTTTTGCAATGACGTAAAGCCGGTCATTGCTGGCGAACGCACGGAGAAAAAAGAGGGCATTATGTCCATTTCCAAACAACGTACTTAAAAGTAGTCAATGCTGTCTGAGAAATTGAAAGAACCGATTTTTCGAGAGATCCGTGTACAGCGAAATTTATCGAATTGTTAATTACTCCAATAAATTCTAGGCGTTAGAATAAAACAAAGGGAAATCAGGGCGAAATGCACCGCGACACATTTTGTGAGCGCTGTTTATGTAAAATATTGTAAATTTATTGTGTGATAATTAGGCTTTTCATACATCGTAGATAATTAAGCAAACAATTGGCCTGTAGCGGTAAAAGAGGTTGATATTTTTACATGTTACTTATTATAGTATTATACTAAACGCGGTGAAAATAAAACTAATAAACAATTTATTCTCGTCTCGATTTTTCTATAACTTCCAGAAAAAAGCTCGCGAGTTACAAACAATTCAGAACAATATACAATTTTACTCTGTCGGCGTTTTTGTACATTTTTACATCCACTTAAATCCTAGACTTGTAAGAAAATATTTTCGTCTACGTACTTTAATTCGGAATTAAACAGCCGCGTCTTCGCAATAAAATTCTACGCTCAGTCCAACTTCTCTCCTATTTTTTCGCAGCGGTGTAACCGTAACTCATTTGAACTGAAACAAATTTTTTTCCATAATTTTTCACTGATATTCTGGTTTATTATTTTTCAGTTCGTCTAATAATTAATTATGTGGTCCGGCCGGCAAATGCAGGAGCGAATTAGCCAGCATAATTTATTAAACAATATCTTCTTCTTCACGAAAAAAAACCGTTGCATTGTAAATATATTTTCCACTTCACTCTTGCATTTGACGATGAAAAATTAATTGAAAACTTTAATTTTGTTGTACCCTGAAACAAAAAATCAGCAATCATGACTGTGAATGAAATATTCGAGTTACCTTTGAAATCCTCGTCGAATAAACAGAGATACTTCCAGAACGCTTCTCCTCCCACTTCATGGGGCAAATCAACTTCGCCCCCGTAATACGTGGGAAGAGTTTTACGATCTATAAATGCGCTCAATGAATCTCTGTTAGTTCCGTGGAAGTATATTCTTTTCCGGAGTTTTTCCTGCCGAGAAAATGTCCATTTTCAGTGACGAGTTAATGATTACGGGTTCGAAATATTGGCGTTTTTGGTACCTGGATGAATGGTTTGAATATTGCGAAGACCATGTTGAATATGTAGGGCTGATTGATGACGTGAATTCCTCGGATGCGGCAGGGCAAACATCTTTGCACCCACTCCAAAACCGCACGTGCGAAACTCGGCGTGAAGTACGTTACGTGGCTCAACGAGAGACCTTCCATGTCCAAGATTACGTGGACTCCGCTAATCTTGAACGATCAATCTTGGCTTTTTTACGTGTTACGAATACGGGAATTTGGTTTCCCGGGAAAAAAATGAATTTGTTCGGTCGATTGGACCTTTTGCTGCTGGAATAAATTTTTATATCTAATCGGCGGAAATTTTTTATTTTTCGTGGTTTCAAAATGGATACAAATTTGAAAAAAATTTAGGGTTTATTCTAGCACCGGAAAAATACCTCTGAATTTTTTGAGATTTTTATAATAATTATTTCACGACAATATACGCGTGTAAATTATTTTTGAAAATTTCAATTTCGTTTTTATGCTTATTTCCCTTTCCACGTGTGATAAAAATTTGAAAAAAATTGAGGGTGTATTCGAGTACTCGAATAATGTCCCTGAATTTTTTAAGATTTTGCAAACAATTATTTCATAACAAAATTGATTTGTTAATTAGAAAACAGTTTTCCTATTTTTGCAGGTCAAAACTGAATTTACGAATCCGAAAAAATTCAGAGATTTTCATCAGCTACTTGAATAAGTTGTCAATTTTTTTCCGAAAATTCAATCAACAACTTTGCGAAAAAAAAAATATTTTGTTCAAAAAAACCGCTTCAAATTTTGAAAAATTCCTCGACTTCCTGGGCTTTTTGGGGGAAATTGACTACCTGAGTTTTTGGTTCGGCGATGGCGGCGTCGAGGGTCAGAATGACCCCTTTGAAAATGTCGCCGAGGCCCACTTTTTTCGGGACCCATTTTTTCCCGCCTTGAATTACGAGAACCCTCGCTCCATCGCAAGTTCGAAAAGGCAATGGCATCAAAATCCCCGCGGAATACGGATCTTTCTGACAGCTCGGGTACAAATTTACGTAATATTGCGGGTACGTAGAGCGAAATTTGAAGAAACGCTTCATCTGCGAAAAAATCCAATCGTTAACGCAAAACGAACTCAAAAAACGCGGAAAACGATTTCGAAACCGTCGCGTGAACGATGGAATTAACCAAAAACGCAACTCATTTCCTGCACAATGATCTGTCGCTTCTTGTTAACATTTAACGTCAACGCTGAAATAAACTGTCATAAAAACTTGATTTGTTATCCATTTCTGGTTAGATAAAACGAAAAATTACACGAACAAATTATGAGATCATTTCCCAAACTAATATTAGTCTAATTAATAATTGATTGAATTCAAAAAAAGCTACAATAAAATATATAATTGAAATTTCGTGAGAGTTGCGATCGAGATTCGAATCGAATCGAATTAGAATTTCTTTTCAATGTTGCTACAATGACAATCGAATTTTATCTGCATTTCAATTGATGTTAAATTCAATTTCCATGCAAATTTCGCATTCTTTCCAACCGCGATTTATTTTCCAAACGAACAAAATAACGGCTTTTATACCCCGACAAAAAGGTTCCGTTTTCGGCGCTTTTCGAGTGCATACTTACCAACTCAAAAGCGCTTTGCGGGTAATATTTGCACGGTCGCAAAAATTTGATAAGAATGTCATCCGTGTGCGGTACATTGAAATTAGGCTCGGCTGAAAAAAAGTGTATTAAAAAACCCATTAAAAGTCAATGTTGAAAGTCCGCTGCAAAATTCCGAGTTATAAATTCGTTAAATGACGCAGTTACGTAACGATACGAAAATAAAATTCGAGAGGAGCATAAAAGGCGAAATATACAAAACACGCGTCAGAAATAAAACTCGAAATAATAGAAAGCGTCGCTGAAACGAGGCAACCTTATCCATTGAAAATGTCGAATCGCGGTAAAACACGAGACGGGCAAATTGCGTTTTTCCGCAAACAAATAATTCAGCGTCGCCTTTGCGCATTATTTTCGTGCGCGGGAGAATATTTATGGAAATTACGGAATACCGCAATGTTTCTTCGCGCACCTTAATACATATTTTACGGAAAAATCCATAAAGCCGATATTTCCCTCGAAGGTTGAGCGAAGAAACGTCTATTGCGAAAGATGATTCGATTTACATAAATTTCCGCGAGAAAAAATCGTCGAGAATACAAAAAAACATGACTTTTTTAGCATCTGGATCATCGCGGGGAACTGGATTCGAAGAGTCCTTCGGAAGAAAACGAAAGTGGCGTCAAGGCCAAGCAAAACTGGTTTTTAAAACGTCGGGGATGCGAAAAGAAAGGCATCGCGAATAAGAAAAAACAACGGTGTCACCTTTGACCAGTTCTCTGAGCGTCTTCAAGCCCTCGGCTTTGTTTTCCGGCGTTTCTCTAAGATCGTCCCTGGCTTTCTCTGTAAATACGTCACCGACGTCGTTGCTGACGTCGAACATGAAATCGTAATCGCCCAGTTTCAGCGGGGGCGCGGTTTTTAGTTTTATTATCAGCGCTTCCTGACTTCCTGGCACCAGATCCTTTTGGCCTATCATCCTTGCTTCGATGGACCAGTTTTAGCTCGATCGATCTATGAAACGCGGAAACTTTGTCAGTTTTTGTCGATCAGATATGGCAGATAATAAAAAAACGATGGAAAAGATAATAAAGTTATTTCGAAAGCTCGAAAGATAATAAATTTATGGAACAAAAGACCAATTAAGAATAGTGAAAGGCGACTTTTGTAACTCGATAAGTATCGTTGCGTTATCAAGATCCGACGATGTATTTTTCTTGTTTTCGGATAATTAATCAAAAGTTTCTTAAAATAAAGTACAAAAAGTATTTTAAAGCCGCAAAAAGTCCTTTTTTGCAGCTTTTTATTTACGCCAGGACAAAATGGGAAAGATTGTAAAGAGCCTTCCGCGGTCAAGCGAAAAATTACGTACTAAAATTGCCAAACAGAGGAAATGAAGTAAGATTACGTCGCTTGAAAAATTTGCCCTTTCCAAAATGGAAAAAACTCGTTCCGAGGGACATTGGCCAAGTTTAAAACGTTAGTCAGGGCAAGCAAGTTTTTTTCCCCGATTGCAGAAAAATCAACCGAAGAAGTTTGAACGAAATGCGGTATTTTTTATTTCAGAAATGCAAAAAACTGGTTCGCTTTTTCATGTTCTTCATTAAAAATGCATTCAGGCGATTACATAATTTTTTACGATAAAATGACGCAACGAAGAAAGACAAAAAATCCCATTCTTACGAAGAGCTCAACACAATTCATTTGCTTTGTTATCTGATCGGTCTATATCGCCGAATCGATCATTAACAGTTACGTAATTGTCCCTAAACGTCGTCGTTTGTTCGAGTACTTTACAAAATTACACTTCGAATTCAATTTACTTCCGCGAGTGGCGCTTAAGTAGTCATTAAACTTTCCCTTTCCAATTAACAACGCTACTTTCTTCCACTATCAGTACAAATTCGACGACATTCCTCAATAAATCGCTGAAAACACGATTATCTGCCAATCCCGATCGTTCAAAAAAATATTTGCACAATCACAATCGATATTCCAAATCGCCGCGATAAAAATCGCGGCAAAAAGGCGCTTTCCATTGCGCCTGCGTCGACGTAAACGCGGTAAATTCGCGAAACGCGTACCTTTCAGCGTGCACTTTCTCGCAAACAATCACTTCTACTTTCTCTCGTTGAAGACTGATGCTTATCCAATTACAAACAGTTCATAACTAGACTTCCCAGTTTTCTTCGTAAAACATTCGAAATCCACTCGAAAATGGCGAACGATCGTCGGCAAAAAAAAGATCGCGATCGATAACTTTCGGTCGCAAACTCTCGCGGGATGCGGAAGATAAATGCGGATGACCCGAGAGGGATATATGCAATGCCCAATGCTTTCCAGAGAAGACTGTTAGCGTCGAGCTGCAAGTCTACGTTAAAGCAATACGCACCCCACTTCTCCGGGCTCGGCGACATGTGCGCGTGTGTACATAAAGACGGACTAGTAATTTGGAATTTTAACAAAGGTCTAGTGTCACGTTCCTGCGCGTAACTGGCAATTGCGAAACGCGCTCGACGCTTTCTTTCTTTTTTCAAACAATCAACCGGAGGAAAGAACGCAGCTTTTGCCGCTCTGAAATTCATGGATTGAATTTGTAATTGTTTCATTAGACGACGATAAAACGAGATTGATCGCGGAAGGTTACGTGGTCTGAATGCATAACAATCGTTGATTAAAATGATGATTGGCATCGAGTGCGAGCGCAATTTTTATTACAATTTTGAACACAAAGATTGGGCGTTTGTTTAAACAATTTTTTACAGGTCCAGAGTTTATGCATAATAATTTGCGGGCGAAAAGTCGGCTTTGCCATCGGGATTACTTGTCTTTTCGGAATCCGAAGGTGTTCCATTCTGAAAAAGAGAGAAGAGGGAGTGAATTTTCCGAGAGGGTTGAAAATATACGGCGGTGAATAATACTCGCATAATCAGCATCCGGTGAGTCGCGAATAATTTGGAATCTAATTATTTCGAGACTCGATCGTGCCATTCACGAGTCCGAGACGCTCGTTACATAGAAAGTGAATGACGGGCGAATTTAGAAGTAAAGGGAACATGAATATTCATTTTCTCGCGGGCAAATAAATACGCAGCGCTTTGAACCGTGCTATTTTTAAAAACCATTTTTCGGCTCTTCGCATCAAAAGTGATCGCAGAAATGCTAATGTCGATTGTTTTAGTAAAATTCGCGTCGTTCGCCGATTAATTTTTATCGCGAAGTCGCATCTTTCGTCGGGGATAAGTTACCGACGTTAATTAATACGAAAACGAGTTTCGTGCATTTTTTACGCATAATCATTGATGGGAAACTGAGTTTTCCTCCTCGCTTTTAAATTTTCCGCGAGTTTTCTTTAAATGAAAATGACTTTCATCGACGAAAAAATGAATGTCGAGGTTTTTGGGAGTGATCAAAGTTTGTCGCACCGTTAATACAGTCCTCGTGGTTGGCAATATGAGGATACCAATCGGCGCCGGTATAATCGATCTCGGGCAAATCACCGCCATAATTCTTTGGCAAATGAGTCGGGGGCACGTGAGTATGCAGAGACGGCATTTTCGTTCCATGGAAGAACATGCGGGTCTTCAGCTTTTCCTTTACGAAAGGCTTGAACATTGCCCAGACCATGTTGAACATGAACGGCTGCTTCACAAAGTGCACCTAAACAATCCGCATTTCTAATCATTACCCATTAAATTAGATCGAATTTCAAAACATTTTTATTCGGATTATCATTTTAATTTTTTAACTTTGGGCAAGGACGAAGCTAGAAAAAAGCATAAAAATAATAATACATCGAAATGAAAAAAAATACCGGAGAGAATTCGCCTGTCACTTCATTAAAATCCCTCTGGTGTCGACCAACGGAAGCTACAAATCATGAATGATTTGTAGCTTCCCTTGGTCGACGCCAGAGGGATTTTACCATGAAGTGACAGGCGAATGGGAAAACACGAATAATGGCAATAATACGAATAATGGAAGGTAATAAGTTTCTTTTTTCGTACTTCTTTGAGCCGAAGCGGCATCGCTTCCTGAATAAAGCTAAGAAGTCTCATGCTGAACGCAGGAGTAAGGCCCGCGACTTGCTTCAAAGAAAGTCCATCAAAGTCCATAATCACGACCGTCCCACGCACCTGAAACCGGCAGAATCGAAAAGTCCGAAAATCAATTACGTTTTCTTCCTTCATTTTTTCATTGTTTTTACGGCGAACGTGATTCATGCGAATAAAGTCACGTATCGTAATTTGATTAATTCGAGCATTCGCCGAGCGTGATTCACCGGCGATTATTAAATTTTCTTGACACGCTCGCTCTATAATAAATCGCGGATTATTAAGCGTGGGCGTAACTTCTCAATATTCCCATTCTCCGAAAATTACCCCCATATCGCGATTTCCCTGCAAGTTTCTGAGCTGCATATTAATTATTAAACGAAAAAAAGTACATGGAATTGCAGTATTTTGATGAACAAATGTTACGGGCGATTTATTTTTTACAGGTTATGTGCTCTAATCCGTAAATTATTTACGATCAGGGCATGAATCGTAAGAAAAAAATAGTCTCATACCATTCGCCTGTCACTTCATGGTAAAACACGATTAAAAAAGTGAAAAGGAGAAAGAAATAAGATTTTTAATATTCCTGTGAGTTTTAGTCCCAAAATAAATGTTATTTCTCTCGCCTTTTCACTTTTTAAATCATGCTTTGTAGCTTCCGTTGGTCGACACCAGAGGGATTTTACCATGAAGTGACAGGCGAATTTGTTCACTGAAATACTACGCTCCCATAAACTTTTTTTCGTTTAATAATTAATATACAGCCCAAAAACTCGCAGGGAAATCGCGATATGGGTGTCCTTTAATTCTGAAAGAATGAAAAGAAGAAAACCTTTTTCCGATTTACCTGCGTTTCCGGTTCCAAAATGGCGGCCAAGTGAATGAGGTAAAAGATCCGGAATAATTGATCCGCGTTAAGCTTCGAAGGATCCCACGTTTTCCCGGCGCTTACGATCAGGATCCTTCGTCCTTTGTGGTCCCTGTTTCTCAGCACGTTCACGACGTTGCTGTTCAGCAGATTCGCCTTCTCGCTTTCCACGGTCAATTCTTTCAGGACCGAAGCGTGCTTTTCCCTGAATTCCGCGATTCTTTTCAAGAGCGCGTGGGCGCTTTCGGGGTAGTATTTGCAGGGCCTCAAAAACACCATCAGGAAATCGTCTTCCGATCGGTAGTGCAAGGTTTTGTCCTCTGGAAGGACAAAGGTTTTTCGCCTCGTAGTTTTTTCGAAAAATTTATCGTTTTAATTTCGATGTTTTTTTAAATTTGTTTCGTTTGAATTTTGGCGCCCAAAAATAGCGTCGCGCTTCCGATTTACGTGGTGGTTTCCGCATTAATTTTGAAGGTTAGGTTAAAAGTAAAAACACAACGAATTTAAAAATTGATTCGAGTTTTTGAAATGTGTAGATTTTTTGGATTGAATCGCAAGTTTAATATTTAAAAAGTTGTTTGGTGAATTAAAAAACGTCGTAATAAATAATATTGGCAAATTGTCTATTCGATGCAAACTCGGTTGCGCAATGAGAAACATCGGTATGCGAAACGTGATGTCTATGTAATGATGTCGTGTATGCTTCAGAATTCATTTCCGATTCCCAACAAATTGCTTCGAAGCATGGAAAATCTGGTCGCCGATGTAACGAAATGAGCGATTTATTCCCCGAAGAAATTGCTCGAATTGCGAATAATAAAGATAAATTTAAGGGGTAGGAAATTTTTGAATCGTGATAAAAAAGATATCGAAATTTTCGATGATTCGTTTATCAGATTCGAAGATTAATCGCTGAGCAAAGTTCAATGACTTTATTCTCACGTAAAAAGATCGCGCGAATGACAAAACGTTATCTCTCGTTATCAGCGCTGAAATTCGAACGTATTTTTTTCCAAAATTCTATATTCCATGGAAAGACGAGAAAATTGATCGCCTTGGATCGACATAAATTTGCTTATCTGCTTTACAATATTTAAAATTCAAGGTTGTATTCGTTGATAAGAAAAGCTGTTTTTTTCAATTAAAACTTTATCGATCTCAATTTTTGATTCGCAAATAAATTCAGCGACCTAAAATAACGACGTTCAATTTTGTAATCTTGGTGAAATCGGATCGAATTTTTATCTCGTTATCTTCGAAGCGATATAAAAAAACAATCTGTTTGATTTTTAAAAAAGATTTAGAAAAACAATCGATGTCATTCGCGTTTTTGGAATTTTTTTGCAACGATAAAATGCTTCAGATTTAAATTCACTGGTACAAAGTCGCGCTATCATTTTTTTTACTCGCAGATGACAGAGGTCACACAACTATTAAAGATAGCGCGGCTCTCTCAAGTGTGAATAAAACCAGACTTGTCATTAAATTACAGAGCCTAGCAAATCTCACATTTAAATAATCGATACATTTTTCTGCTCCCAAAAATCGATCGCGATTACAAAAATGCCCGTTTCGCAATCCCACGAAGAAAATACAATTTTTTGTATGCAACGCAGTACAAAAAATGCCAAAAAAAACCCATGCACCCGTTAAGTAATGTACAATTGCACGCTTACAAAATAAAGATAAAGCAGCGAAACATGTGGCGAGCAAAAAAAAAGAAAACGGTAATTTCTCCGCAGTCGCAAAAAAATGCAATACAAGGAAAAAGCAATCACCCTCGAGAAGTTTTCGGAGCTGGAGAATCCCATTCTTAATGTTTTCTTCGTTTTCCCGAAGCTCTTTTTCAGCGATGGCTTTGCTCTCGGGCGAAATCGGCCCGGTTTCGATTTCCAGTCCCATCTTATTCGTCTTAGACTCCTGGTGCGACGAAGAACGAATGTCTTCTGCGATGATATGCACCACGGAACGTCCACCAAGTATCTGTGACGAATTTTCTGGGGGACCTCTTCTTCTTAGGCATCTCCGGCTAATCTTTGACCGCTCAAAGTCCGATCAGCTCATGAAGCTTAGAACTACGAGGAACTCACGTGCGAGTCGACGCGTCACTCGCGAGTTTGTGACAGATAAAGAATTTCCCTCCATCACTCGTTCTTCGTGTCTTGACTCGGGGACTTTGATAGCCGTTCTCCGGACATGAGAAAGTTATCTGAGATTAATTGAGTGCGAGCGAAATTAACGGATGCACGAAGTGAAAAACATGTAATTTCTCGAGAAGGCATCGCATGCGATGCCATCGAAGAAGACGAAGTTTGAGTTTATACAATTCGAAAAGATTCTACTTCCAAAATTTTGGACTCGGTTCTGTTTTATCGACGAATACAAGATAACCAAGTTTATTCATAATTTATAACAATTACAAAATATATTTCATTGTAACATTATTTCAACTAAAATACAACTTCATTTTGCGGTGTAATTATGTATGATACAATCACAATCATTGCGATATTAAAGAATGAAAATGTATTAATCGCTTTTCCGAGCGAACCAAAATCTGGACGAATCACACATAGTGCTACAGCTCGATGGAGCCTTATATAAAAATTTTTACGAGATCTCGCGGAGCTTTTCTCAGCTCGAAAATTACGTTCGTATAAAGCTGTAAGTACATCTCAGTAACATTAAAAACATACCGTTATTATGCGAAAGCGAGAATGTAAATGTCTCGAAAGCAAAATTTATAATTCCATTTCAGTCGAGTCGCTCGGCTGTTTCAATGTTCAATTTGTACTGGTTTTTTCCGATTGGATCGCAATTAATTAACATTACGCTTCTAAATAAAAATGCACGCAAACATTTTTTTGTAATAGCAAGACGTGGACAGTCTCTCGACTCTATTACTGTCGGTATAAGTCTAACGATTAGTGGAAGCTCTCAGTACACGTTTTGATTATTGTTACAGTTCTGCTCGCTTCTCGACTGCAAGGTCCTTCGTTTCTCCCTCGGAGAGCTCCGACTTAAATGTACATTAGTTCGAGTAACCACTCTCCACGTTTATCGTTGACTAGAAAACATCTTCAATCCTGTTTCACGGAGTGTTGCCTGCTGGCTCCATTCGACGAGTCCGCTTCTCCCTGTCGGTTTTTCACCTGCTGACGTAACTGCGCTCGCTTCAAGTTCGTCATTAGTTGACTCGACTGGTACAACCAACTCGCCTGTAAAATCCAAAAAACGTTTTATTTCTAGAACTCAGTTCAAGAATCTTTCATGGATTACGCAACGACTTTATTAGTACTTAAGCAGCGGATAATACGCTGCACTTACCACCATGATCATGCAGTTTATCAAGATTGGCACGGAAAAAACAATGGATATGAATAGTCCTTTCGAGTCGAAGTACTGCTGCTTCGAAAAGACCCTGCGAACAATTTTAATGTCAATGATTATTCCAGTGAAACCAGTGGATGCTATTTACATTCGTTTTTTACTCTTACAGGAAACTTTAATGTCTTAACCGAGCAATAAATTATTATAAAAAGTTAGGTAACCAGCCGAGTTTTTGTAAGGAATAATACAGAATATTTGCGAGATTAATTGCATTGAAAATGCAACTCACATCCAGTTGGTGGCAGCCATTTCGTTGATACTTTCAGAAAAGTAAACCAGCAGCACTAAAAAAAAGCAGAAAATGAGGAAATTAAACTTGTTACTCTAAATTTCATGATTTTTGATACGTACGCAAAACGAGGAAAAGGAGGATCTGAAAATTAGCGTGATTCCTTGTCATCAGCGCTGTCAATGTCACGGCGATGTGAAAGGTGACGAGAATCGCGAGCCACGGATCTCGCCAATCGATCTACGAAGGGAAAAAAATATTATTCAGAGTAACGGAAAAACGAAATAATCATGAATTGACAAATTCATGGAAAAGTCGCATATCTTTCGTAATTATGTTAGCTTAGAACCAGGTGAGACGTGATAACGAAATGCATCGTAATCGCGTATCAGAAATCGATCGTAAAATGCAACGATTATCGCAATGGTATGCGAAATAATGTAATTTCATTTGCGGAATCGATATCGCGGATTCGTAGTAATGCGCAAAAGAAGTACAAGGGGAAACGTTATATATAGATTTTGGTACGTGTACGGGATAACCGGTCACGGATAAACAAAATCGAATTGGAGCCGAGTTGACCTAACCTCAAAAATGACGACGCTTTTTGTAACGTCGGTTGATTCGGTCGAAATGCGATCGGAATAAAAACGTACACTTTGGAGAAACGGCCAGATCCCGTCGATCATGTCTGTTGTTATAAATTCCGACTGAGTCATGGTTTAAGAGATTGTCGAATCCGCCGAAATAATGAAGATTCATTCGATGTTATTGCGGCGCGTTGCACATATCAAACGATGATCGGGAGTTCGTTATTTTGCGGGAACACCGAAGTTTCGAATCGCGATCGAGATTGACACCAAAACAAGCAGTCTTGTTACATTTGACGTTTGCGCCCCTGATAATTAAGCGATTCCGCCTTGCGGCAAACGGCAACAGACCAAATCGAACACACACGGGACCGCGACGCACACCACAAGCCGCTGTCAGTGAGAGAAAAGGATGGAAGATTTGCTCTCCTTGTCGCTTCGTCTTACCAAGTAATAGAGCGTGTTGGTGAGATGCGCGTCAATGCTCGACGTCAAGCGCTGCAGAACAAGGAAAGTTGCCGGAATTCCCACTTTTCAGCCTTTATCTCGGGTTCGACAGATTCGAAAATGAAAAACTAAATGATACATGAAATCGCTGTTTCACCAGGCAAATTATCTCGATATTTTACATTTTCAATGTTTTTTATTTGAAACATTTTTTAAAGTATTTTTCGACATAAAAAATCAAGTTTAAAATTAATTAATGAATCATGGAATGTATGAGTTAAGGTTTTTAAAGTTTTCCCCTCGACTTGAAACAATATTTTTATTAATGATTCGAAAGTTAACATTGGAAGCGGCGCGGGAAAACGAGTTTAATTTGAATTTGAAACGTTCGAAAGGCGGGATTCGAGAAACATTCAAAAAATGCAAACGTAAAACGTAATCTTTGTATTAAAAGGCCGTAAAATAAACGTCATATAGAGTTATTTCAACGTCAAAAATATGAACTTATAGTTCGAAAACATTTATAAAATTAAGAAGTTTAATTTCGTTATTAATATTTCCCAACCCTAAAATATAAAACATCGAAATAACATAACAATTTCATTATTCCCCGACATTGATGATTTATTCATACTTGTATCCTATAATCAGCTGACATTTTTTTAATTAGAGATTGTTCGGCTCAGATTGCATTTTAATTAACTAATAATCTTATCTTAAGATTTCAATTGTCATACAACGCGCAATAGCGCAAATAACTTGAATATTCCATAAGATATCGATCGATGTCAACTTCCAAACGCCTGGAAGAAAATGCTCAATGATCATATCCACTGAACAAATGACCTAAATCGAGAATAATCCACGAATGCTGCGAGATAAACGTGTAGGCCAGTAACCAAGGCAACGTCATGAATAAATTCATTTTTCAGTCTTCGTGAATTAGAACTGAAAAAACGCATTATCGATTGGTTTTATTGCCATTCAGCGTTTCTGAAATCAAAGAATTTCTAATCGGAATAAAATGCTGAAATCATTGAAACTTTATATATGTTTTCAAACTCAATTGTCGTATTTTATTTCACACGCTTCGCGAGAGTAAGAACATTTACGTAAGAAAAGTTCGTCTTCCTTAGAAAGGAAGATGAAGTCACGCCCCGCATCTTTACTTGTTGCTGATGAGGGCTAAATCGCCATGCGCTATTTTATCGACTTTTCAAATTCGTATATAAACCATGACAGAACGCGTAGGTGTTGAGCAGAACACACCGTTCGTTCATTGAGAACTTGTGAATTCAATCAAGTTCCGTATTTAGTGAATTATTCGAAATAAAACAGTGGAAACGGTCCAAAACAGGTCGAGTCTCGTGGATTTTTCTTCACGGAAAAAGTAAGTGCTTTTACCTTCTTACAGCTTTAAATTTAGTTTTTCTCGATACTCTATCATCCCTGATTTCTGCTCAGTTTTAAAGTATTCCGCACTCTGGACATCTTTTTCGGGATGAATTTTAGTTTGAAACGCGAAGTAATTGTGTTGGTTGATGAATTATTGCAACGTGAAATAATTCGTTGTGCAAGTGAAGAAATCATGAATTTTTACCCTACTTTTGCCGCAACTGGTTGCCGTCTGTTACAGCGCCATTGACATTTCCTGTTGAATCAATGAGTGGACCATATGTTCTAGAATTTACTGAGGCGTCATAGAATTAAAACATTTGGAATGAAATTTCAATAATTGTTCATATCTATAATGAAATGTTTATTTCATGTAGAAATATTGATTTACCAATGATTATACGTAATGTGAATTAATTGAAATGATGATTAATCAGAAAGTTGATGGTATTTCCCAAATTAGGTATGCCACCTTTTAGTACAGTCATGATATCGAACTCAATTATGTATAATACACCTAATTGAATGGAAAACTTCAATCAAATTACCCCAGAAATTCACCAATCACTATAATACAAGAAAATTTAATTTACTGAGTGGCATATTATAATTCATGGATCACGTTATTTTTTCCTGTCACGATCGATTTTGGAAAGCCGAAAAGTGAATTGATGACCATCACATCATTCTGTACTTTCTGCTTCATTTGAATCACTTGTGTAAAAACTTTCTCTGTCAATCTCTGGCATTTTCTCTGTCAACCCTAGCAGTTCGCGGTTACGACCGTTTTGGTCGTAACTCGGTCGTAACTTGGTCGTATTAACGAAAATCGCCGAAAATAGCGTTTATACTTGAAAACTTCTTTCAGAACTTGATTTCTAATTGAAAAGTGAAGACACTTACAAAAATGTGCATCATTTAATTGTCTTAATCCGACAAAAACAGTAAAAAATACACGGCAAGCAATATGATATATACACCCTAGCGGGTTGGTTGAGACCGTCTCAGACCGTCTCAAACGGTCTCAAACGGTCTCATGGTGTTTTTAACCGAAACGAGAGGAAATTTGAATGTAAAAGTTAATGTAAACATTGAAAAACGATAAAATAAGTACAGAATAAGAGTCTCGAGCAATAAATTACACGAAAAGCCCGTAAAAAGTAAAA
>JABFQM010001268.1:0-22852 GCA_022816865.1 Zelostemma sp. ZL-2020
GAAATTTAGATTCGAAAAAAGGCAGCTAATTTTACGATTCTTTTAGTTATACCGATGACTCTGATACTGAGCCCGAGTTTGGGAGGATTTTTGACCCCGATGCAACCAGCTGAAGCGTCCAATAAAATCAGAGAAGTTTCGGCTTCCTTTATTCCGACGAAGAAGATGGAGTTGATCAACAAAATCTCTGGTCATGGTTTAAGGGTTGAGTGCAGATTCACCAGGGGCCAGCATTTAGTCAGCTCCACCTTTGTTTGCGTGGAGCTGATATTTTACAACGAAAGCAGCAAAACTATGAAGAATATTCGAATTGGAAACAAAATATTTTGTGAATTATTTATCGCTTGTTCTTAAATGTAAGATTAATTGATTCTTTACTTTTTTAGAACATGCCAAGCGGAATGGCAATTCACGACTTTGCGGAAATTACGACGTTGGAGCCAAACTCTTCGCTGTTCTCGTTGCTCGGGATCAATTTCAACAACTCAACGCAGTCAGCGAGTTTTGGCATTGATTTTAATGTAAACGAAAAAAGTCATTCCTGTCCTGTTAATGTCAAAGCACCCATTGGGGAAATAATAATACGATCCGTTTTACTGCCAGAGACAATGTTCATTTCGGAAAAGGAGAAACTAAAAGGGATGAACGAGCATTCGACTAAAGTTCATTTTTCAAGGAACAGGAAAACCCTGTCGCAGAGGATTTTCGAGGTTGCGAATCTTGCTGTTACTTCTAGCGAAAACGACATAATCAGGTGATTTAATCGCGGGGTTTATTCGAATTCTAAGCGATAGTAAATACTTTTTACTGAAAAAAATGGATTGTTTTTAGATTCGCGACCCACACTTTATCATCCAAATCATTGGTGCTGGTTACAATCAAGGTCATAGATGATCCTCGTTAGAAATGTTTGTTAATTGTGAAAAGATGGTCGTAGGTTCCATGCTAATGAATGAAATTAAAGGTAATCTAAAGTAGATTTATTTTTCGATCAAGTTTTATATGAAATATAAAAAAATAAAAAAAATAAAAAATGGAGACTTGCACTTTTGAACGTTTTGGTCACTTTCGATTGGATTTCTATGAAATTTCAAGTTTCTGTTCTGCAAAAGGAAGGCCAATCATCTCGTGCATTTTTGACGTGAGATTCGCATTTTTTGTAACAAAACCAATTGCAATGTGTAAGTACAGTTTTAGTTTTAAAAGCGTACATAAACAATTTCGTAACAAGATTCATTGAAATGGAAACGTGAGAAAGTTGATAGAAGTTGTAATTTTACGAGGACATGTTCTTTGATAAAACTTTACGATCATCAATCGGGTTGGAATTATTTTAATTGACCTTACTGGTTTATATATTAAGGTTATTTTTTGAAGAATCAAAATTGTTAATACTTAAATTAAAGGAGTTATCTCATTAATCTTATATTTATCACAAAAGTATTCAAACAATAAATTAAACAATTTTAAAACATGCGAAATCGTAAGAAGCAAGAAATAGTACAATAACGCCAGTGAAGGAACAATGCTCAATTTTATTCATACATTGCATCATACACACCAAGGATAAACAAAATGCAACCGATGATTTGAAAAAGGCAACGCTCACAACGAAAAATGAGGACACAATGACTTCCTTGAGCACAGCGCTACAGTCACATTTTCCATCTCGCAAAGGCACTTTCAACGAAAATTCTAAAGACTCCAAACGCAAATACTTGTACAACGGAAAATGAAATATTACAAACTATATGCTATATGCTATACGTCATTATGCAGAAAATGACGTATAGCACAGAAAAATGATATCAATGAATTCATTAACATAAAAAAATGTACAGTTCAGTGTTTGCACAGCCTAAGCTCCAATGCAACGTTTAATATTTACAACGATTCGCTTTTCAAGTAAAAAAAAGTCCGCGCGTAATTCAGAACCCAGAGAAAAAAGATTAGCCTAAAAAATATATCAACTTCCCTGAGAATTGTTCTCAGTTTAGAAAACGATTATCTACTAATCGCGGACGCGAAGGCCCCAAATGCTGGTCCTGCGCACCCCAACCGTGGGTCGGGCGATCGCGCTAAACCGGAATTTGTTGACGTTCGCTTCACCGGCGTTTAACATGAATGTTTTGAACGTCGCCTCGGTCATGACTCCAAAAATGTCGATGTAGCGAAGGTTTGGGACGAAAGTTAGCTGCAGCAAAGTTTGCGTGGGGATGTTGTAGCAACGACTCAGGGACAGGTGTTTCAAGTTTGCCAGGTTCAGCAGGGATTTCGCAGTGTCCACCGAGAGCATCGTGCAATCGCTCAAATCAAGCTCTACCAGACCCGGGCACCGAATCACAAGATCTGCTATATCTGAAAATTATTTCAACAGGCTTACTACTTAAATTTCAAATGCACAATTTCCTGACTTTTCTCGCTTTTTTCAACGTAACACTGTGAAATCAAGCTTTGTTTATGGTTTTGGCAGATTTTGATAGTTTTGAATAGCTTTTCGGTTTTTATAGATAAAAAAAAGCAGTTTACTGTTGTTGTTTATCGCTTTTCGACAACCCGAGAGATTAAGCCCCAACACCGTCGACGATAAATATTTGCATAGATAAGAAATCGAGTCCGAATCCAGGCCACACCAAGCTACGTTGAACTCCAGTAATCTACGAACAAATCATCGAGTTATAAACGAAAATAAAGTTACATTCAAGTATTTAGTTCGAAAATTCCAACTCGAGCACCTTTGCGACTTGACGAGACTTTTGATACAATCGAGATCCAATCCCTCGCACATTGAAAGATTCAAAACCTCCAGCCCCCGATTCCCACGAATGGCGTCACAGCAAGCTCTGTCAAGCTTACATTTCTCCAGAGAGAGCTTTTTCAAATGAACACAAATCGATAAAAAAACCGCCAGATCCTGCGTGTTGATAACCGCCATGGAAAGATCGAGATACTGTAATTTGGAGACGAAATTTTCCACGAGGGCCTCGGTGTTTGCAAGGAAAATCGGACTGACGATTTCCGTCTGTGCCATGCGCAGAATTTGCACTCCTCGGGGTACAATGTGTCCCAGGGCACCGTCGTTCAAGACCTTGCCGCTGAGGTCGACTCGGCTCCACAGAGCCTCATCTTGGGTCACCCTATACCACCTTTTGCAGACCGACATCGAGCGAACCTAAATTAGAAAACCCATTTTTATTATTATTCGTTTATTTTTATTAATTCCAATTGATTCATTGCGCTTGTACCAGGGAATTCTTTGGCAGCCATTTCAGGATCATCAGAATAATTTCATCCGAAAGCTTGTTAAATTTGTCCTCTCCAGGGGATGAAAGTCTGCGTTTTCTTCGGTATATACAGAATTCATCTATGCTGCTATTGGAGATGTTCAGGAGCTCGCTTTTCACCCTTTTTTGCGAGCCAAAATTTGGCTCCTTCAGCTCCAAATCCTCGATCTCGTCCAACCTTTTATAAACAAGTAATAAGAGTTCAAGCATTCAGTTTCTCCGATAATTTGCAATAGATTTATTTGTACCGGTCTCCGTTGATGGTTTCAGAGCTCGAATCACGGGAACGATCATCTTTGTCAAAGCTTTTTTCTTTGGCTAAAGTTTTTCGAAGTTCCTCGGCGTTAACGAGAGAGAGCACGGGTTCCTGAGTTGTCTCGTTTTTCGGGCTGTCTAGGTTTGTTTTCTCATCTTCCAAAACGCTCACGCCCATATCTTCCAAAATTTCTGGCTCGACGAGACTCGTGTCCCCGGCACAGGACCAATTACTGATTTTTGGAGAATTGTCGACGTTGTTGTTGCACCCGTCGTCCTCGAGGCGAGCTCTTTTCCTGTAATTTTTACCATATTTCCATCAATTTCCTATCGATATCGGGATTTTACAAATTCTTCAATTTTTTCACCTGAAAAGTTACAAAAGTTAAACAAAGTTCCATTTGTTGTAAACATCAATTGTTTGATTCTTAATCTATTTTAATTTTTTCACCATTATTTTATTATGTTCAAATATTTTTCACGTCGAATAATGAATTGTTCATTCAATCAACATTTACGAGCAAATTCTAGGAACCAGCTTTTATTTAAAAAAAAAACTACTTAGTAACGAATCTGCATAAAAAAATGAAAATAATAATTTCTGACAATTTTGAAATTCTTATTTGGCACATAACCAAAAAAAACCTGTCAAAGTCGATTTTTTTTTCATACGGAAATTAACAATAACAAAAATCAAAGTTTTCTCGTTGGGAAATACCTGTGATACCAACACGACTCTTCCATTTGATCTTATTAGAAAGCATAAATAGTATATAAATCGGGAAAGAAAAATTTTCGGCGCGGGTATATATAATAATTGCCGCGGTTTTGAGCGTTCCCAACCTCAAACTGATTTTGGAACTTGGCAAGGCAAGTGCCAACCTAACCTAAGATTATACTGCGAATTTGTTGCGAAAATTGACCTTTTGACTGGCGAGGGATCTTCAGGGTCGCTGAGGTATCCGTGAAATTTTTCTATTGCACCGAGTTTTTTTCTCGAGCCGGAATTCATTTTTTTCTGTAGGAAATTTACTTTTTATGGCGAGACACAAAACACACGATTTATATTGTTGCACGTCGTTGGTTGGGACATAACTTATAATGTAGAAAAGAGGGGATGATTATTTTAAAGCTGCGCAGAATGAGCCATGAAAAATAATGCACGAAATAAGTAACAATTCGTATTTTCGTTTCGACGAGATTCAGTGCGCTTTCGTCGTCGTTTATTCAGTTAGACATGGAATATTTTTATTGAGGTAATATTTCATATGTATATGAAACTGCCACTTTTTTTCGCTTTTTTACATCGGAATTACGATTGATCTTACAATAAAACTGTTAAAGCTTATAACATTTTAGAATTGTAACCATAGCAATTGGTTTCGGGACGAACAATTCAAATCTCGAGCCAAATATGCACGAGTTGATTGGTCCCGTAGTTGGAGAGGGCGGAAACGAACTTTACTAGAAATCCCTATGCACGGAAAGAATGAGAAACTAGGGAGCAGTGTTGCGACAGCGGCGGTCATATGTGTCTGTGAGAGTCGTGTCAGAAGTGAAAAAACCCCACGAATTTAGGTGCTTTGTCCAGCCAGTGACTATAGATACATAAAGGCAAGTCATTGCCATGTTGGTGGGGGGACAAGCAATCTGGGGTCTGCAGACCCCATTACCATTTTGAAAGGTAATGGGGTCTGTATCTATAGTATCTATAGTCACTGGTCCAGCTTTCACACTAGGGATGTTCGATACTTACAGAGAAAAATTTCGATTCTGACTTGTACTTCATTAATTACCACTGTACGAAAACAAAAAATGCAACTTAAATTGTTCTTAAGAGAATTCTGCATTGTTTACAAAAAGAACAGAATCGAAAAAGTTATTTTTTACATGCGTTTGAATTTTTGCTTTTTTCCAGTTTCCAAATTTTTTAATTTGTTCAGACAATTGCATCGTTCGAAAAATAAATTATTACATTGACGATATGCAATGATTTTGGAATTTACCAACACCTACAAACACCTTCCTTCAACAAAGGCATAATTATTCGACCAGTTAGTGACGAATCAAACAAATAATATAATCATAATACTGATGTGTTATTTCATGCCATGATTGATCAAATTGTAAACTATTCAAGAGGCGCCCAAGGACAAACGAGAACTACCCCAAATTTGCTTTTCAAAAGCAATTTTTTACATCTTTTTTATTTCTCTTCATACAATCTTGACAACTAAAAATAAGAAAAATATAAACAAATTGTCATCACACACTAATCGTCCTGAAAATATTGAAGCCATTATGCGCGGTAGACAGAAGCACCCCAGGGCACTGGGGATGCCAATGAAGCTCCTTAACATCGTTCTGACCCTGATGAATAAAAAGAAGCTGCGGCGGTAGTTTTGATATCTCTCCTTCGCTGTCTTTTTCTGCTTCGTCCGCCTCCAGAGACAGATCCCACTGCGCGATCTGTTCATCTGCCCCGCCGGAAGCAAAAACTGTGGCTTCCTGGGGATGCCATTCCACGGTTGTCACCGGGGCCGTATGTTGCTTGAATTTGGCTACAGGACCCGTTTTTTCTGCTCCAAATTGTCTTAAATCCCAGATGCAAATTACGCCGTCGTCTCCACCGGAAACCAGGAACCTCGATTCTACTATGTTCCAGGAGAGGACGTTCACATCCATTGAATGAGCTTCGGACGCTGTCAACATGCAGGCCGAATTTGGACTCGCTCTCGCATCCCAGATTTTTATACTGCAAAATTAAAATGAGTATATAATAAAATTGTTTTACATGAAAATGATAATCCGTATTCATCGGTTAAGGAACCTTTTATCGACGGAACAAGAGGCAAAAACGTGTCTTTCGTTCGGGGACCATTGAATATCCTCGACGCTATGGGGAGCATGCGAATTATAAGGCCGTTGATCGATGCTCCAATCGGAGTTTGACACATTTGAATTATTGGCTCTCCAAATGTGAATATTCCCCTTGCAATCCCCTGTGGCAAGAGTCCCGGGTTCCGTAGGGCACCAATCAACGGCGTAGCCCTCGGAGGAATGCCCTTTGAAGGTAAAAATCGGTTTTGCCGTGCTTTCGATTTTTGTGCATTTTTTTCGATCGGAGGAACTCGCATTTTCGATAGATTCCAAATCCTCGTTTAGATTCCAGATGCCGATGCGTCCCAATTCGCTCCAGGTCGCCGCTAACGTTGTGCTTCCAATTTTTGTGCATCTACAAGCGAAGTAAAGTAATTAATGCCTTTGAATTGCAATTCAAACGCATGAAATAATAATTCAATTGAATGCAACGATTTTAATTGCAGTTGCTCCAAATTTTCTAAATTTTATCATTACCGAACTCGATTAACGCAACCCTGATGCTTGATCGAAGCAACTTTCATCTCGGGAGATCGATCGTCATCCTCGTCCTCCTCGGAACTCGAACCCTCGGAATCTTCGTCTTCTCGCGTCCCGGTTAAATTCGACATTTCGATTACTAGAAGATTATTGACGTGGGTTTTCGCAGCCTGCGTTCCCGCGACGAAATAAAGACTCAGAGGGTGATTTTCTCGCCCTTCGCCGAGATTATCGCGAATTATGTCGAAACTGAGACAAGGTGCAGTGGTTTGGGCCTGGTGTAACAACCTGTAAGCAGATTTGTCGACGACGAGCTCTTCGCCGTCCTCCAGTTTTTGCCCGGGTAAATAAACTTTGCTTTCATCTTCCACTTCTTCCGCTTCACTTTCGTCTTCGGAACTCGTTTCCTCGTCTTCAATTATGTCTTCTTCCATTGCTTCCGCTTCGCGATCCATTTTTTGGATTTTTTTCTTCGGATTCCGGTCAATTTTTTGGGTTATGGTACAATCGCAGCAACCAACAACGCTCGGCAGCACCACCACCGCCACCACGCACGTGTAGGCAGGCAGGTTTCTTATGCGCTTGTATCAGCGCTCGTCGCATGTCGCATTACCCCGCGCAAAAAAGAATAGAAATAAAACTGTTTTTTGAAATCAAATGTTTGAGAGTTGAATAGTGCTAGAATGACATTTTCATGATTAAATTATCGAATTTAAATTATTTTTCAAATTTGTAATTAATAAGAAGAGAAGAGAGAGAAAAAAAGAGAGACATGCAATCAATCGAAGGCATTGGTCTATATCGAAATATATCGAAATGTATCGGAATCGTGGATTTCAAAATAATTGTGAATATTCAAAGATCTTGAAGAGATTTTTCGAATTCGATCGACTCGTGGATTTTCTCAAAAAAGGATATTGTTTCTGTTCATCTAGAAATATTTATTTTCGATAAAAATACCTTCGATTTGAATAATTGAGAATGACGAGATAAAAAAAATCACAATTTTGCTGTGGAATAAATTTCCCTTGGGCCCGTCATTCATTGGCGCTGTCACGTCGCCGAGTCATCATCGAATATTATTCAACGGTAAATCCAAATAACTTTCGTTTGTAAAAATTATGAATAACTTTTCGAAAAAAAGTTCAACATAATTTCGAAATTTCTGCAAGACCCGCTCAGTGGTAAAATCAATATGGACGACCATGCGCGCTCTCTGCTCTGATCAGTGTCGATGCTGCTGCTGCTACTGCGACGAATGAAAGCAACGAAAGTATTTAATCGAACGATTGAGAGAGATTTCGACCTGGTTGCTACAAATTTTTACGAAAGTCAAGATTTCGTAACATTCCATATTTAAACGTCATGTAAACGTTTCTAAATCGTCAAAATGCCGGGACAAGATGACATGAATTTGTGCACTGACAAAGTTCTCTCGAAAAGCAGGATTTTGCAAGAGCTCACGAAGGCTGTCAAATTGGCAAGTGTTGTCTGCTCCAGAAAAGCCTTTACACAAATCCATTCATAAAAGTACTCTCATTATCATTATATACGTTTGTGTTTTTATTTGCAACAGCGCATATTTATTTGAAAAAAAAAAGACAATTTATTTCGTTCACGACGGAAAATAAGACTTGATATGTATTGTAATAATATACAGGGTACTTTTATATGTCAATACAATTGATTGAAACAAAGCCCGGACTTTCGATTTATTTGATTGCTTCGCTTGAAACTAAGTACGCGAAATGTCTCATCGCGCGTGCGAATGTGACTAATCGATCGAAAATTCTTCTCTGTATATTACATCCCAAAAAATGTCAAATTTCCGTTTTTTTCACCACTCACCTTCGACCTGAAAATTAACTCGAGTTCAATGTAAATATAAATTAAAATACTGTTAATTTTTACGAGCCAATCTCTTGTTTACTTTAACTTGATTGCAATAACGACTTGTGATTGAATCAAAGATATAAGTGCCATCTCCAACTCAAAAAGTGACGATTTATTTCGAAGAAACGAGAGTTTAATATTAATAAAAATTAAAATAGTCTTCATTTCAACTCAATTACAATAACTAATTTCCAGCGTCTGTAATTAATTAATTTTAATAATTAATAATCTCTCGTTTATTTCAACTAAATTACAAATGACTCGAAATAAACGAGATTTGCTGTGAATGAATAACAAAACGGTAAAAAAAACCTGTCCTAATGTTTTTTTGTTTTTTTTTCAAGGTTTACGCTCAAAGTCTACACGGCTCGGTCGTTTTGGACGGGGATTCCTGGTTGGTTTACTGGCTCGATCGAGCACTCCGGCATGGACTCCGAATCGAACGTCACGGATATTGGGGCACCGCTCGAGAACTCAGTCATCAAGATACCGTCGTCGTTATTCATGCTCTGCAAAATGTATTGACATCTATTGGAAAAGGTGTCAATTAATACGCGCAAAGTTTCCAAAATAATATCTCAGATCATATTATATCATATTATTATTGTAATCTTAGTAAATTACTGCTTATAATGATAATAAATCGTGTTTCAGGGCGTGCTTGGCTGTATCACACCCTAAGCGAAGGCAGCTTCGAGAGCTACTTAAATTGTCTTCTCCGAGACTCGAAAACCCTCCAGAAACAATACTTTCCCCACGCGCTCCTTCGAGATATCGATAAAACCAATCAGCTTATCAATTTATTAGCCGGCTTGGAAAACATTTCATTTACTTTGCAATTGGTACGTTTCGCACAAAGATAACTCCGTTTTTCTGCAAAGCAACAATCACCCCCCCTAGTTATAATTATCAAGCGTAATTTATTATGCGATAAATCTTGTTATTCCAGAACTAAATCTTATCTTGTTGCAAAAAATGTTACTACCTTATTAACTAAGTCTTTGTTTTAAGGACGTCACGTACTTGGACATTTGTAATTACATGCCGCAGCGGCCGATGAGTGGATCCCCTCCAGGAACTGCCCTGAATCTTCACTTGCGCTCTTCTAGTGTCTCGTCGAGTCTCGCTTCCCCGGAAACTGATAACAGCAGTTACAAAGTATTAATCCCTTTTCATTCTATATGTATTATTTCGGCAATTTCACAATTTCACATTTCGATCAAGGATTCGTCGATGGAAGAGCGGAATCTGGAGGGATCCTCGTCCTCGAGCGAAGACACCAGCGAAGACGGAAAAACTCCGGTCCAGTCACCGAAATTTAGCAAGAGCGATCTTGTAAACCGGAACGTCGCGTTTTACAGGAATTCTTACGTCATCAACAATGAATCGAATCTGCTGG
The DNA here is from genome assembly GCA_022816865.1 of Zelostemma sp. ZL-2020. Taxonomy (NCBI): domain Eukaryota; kingdom Metazoa; phylum Arthropoda; class Insecta; order Hymenoptera; family Platygastridae; genus Zelostemma; species Zelostemma sp. ZL-2020. The sequence continues at coordinate 10,192 of JABFQM010001268.1, forward strand.
AGCTCTGCATGACGATATCGGACTGCGATAACGATTTCGATACGCCGTACAGCATTCTCAACACGGTCCACATGACGGATGGGATTTTATCGTCGTCGGAGTCGGTAGTTCATCGGAGGCAGCGGAAAAAGAAGCGCGGGGAGAGCAAAAAGCGCGTCAGTTTTCACGAGGATATTTTCAAGACGATGAAGCTGGAGGACGATGAGAACTTTGGGGATTTCGTGGAGAAAAAGTACGCCCAGAAAGGACGGTACAGCTGGTGCGCAAACGGGGATTCGCCGTTTACCCAAAAAAGTCCGGATTCGAGGAATGTCAAGTCGGATTGTTACTCGAATTCGACTTTTGATTTTGGAGATGAAAAGTCCTGCGGGCATTTGAATTGCTCGAAGAATTCGAGGTGCACTTGTCTTTCTTTGTCGGAACGTGGCGTGCCCGAGGGACAGGAGGATCCTGGGATTCATTCGCGGGCGAAAATTGAGATCGAACTCGAGGAAAACGAGGCTCGGGAAGCTTATATCGGTGTGTTTTCGGTTGCTTTTTTCATGTAAGGAGGACATGTAAGGAGGCGAATCATTGTTTTTGCGTGTTTCAGTTGAGAAGCAGTTCGGGAACGTCGTGGAAGATCCCCCGGCGAAATCGGAAATGCCGAACACCAGAACTTTGGATTCGGAAGAGCCGAAAAATAGCGGCAAGCATCTTTCATCTCCCGTGAAAAAACGCAACGTCACGACGACGTCGGTTTTATCCGGAGAAAGCAGTAAATTGTTGGCTCCGAATTCCCGACTTCCCCCGTCGAAAACTTCCCTGCTCAGTCGATTTTTACGCTCCATCACCGAGCGCAAAAAAATCGAAAAAAAGCCTCCAAAGCTCTACATAAAAAACCCGAAAATCGAGGCTCGGGATTTCAAGGAAGTCAACGAGAATTTGGAGAAGGAAATCCGGGAGAATGCGGTTTTGAAGAAGGAACAGGATTCCAAGGATTCGGAGATTTCCGAGGAAATAAGGGAGGTTTTCAAGAGGCTGATTTATCGGGACAAAAGCGAGGATTTGTACAAGGTTTATAAAGTCCGGGGATCGTATACGAGCAACGAAGGAAGCCGAGCGATGCTGGCTATTTTGACGGATAAAACTCTGTATCTCACTGGATCTAAAGTGAATTATTGTAATCAATTTGTAATCCCGTACAACGAGCTCGATGCTGTCATGGTAAATTGCATTTGTCAGCAGCAATGTCCTATTTCGGAGTTCTCGAATTGATTGAATTTCTTTGCTTTTAGATTGGCCCGAATGCTCACACGATATTGATTTCCAATGCTGATTGCGAAATGCAATATTTGCTGTCAACTGGGTGTTCCCAAACTACCTCGGAATTCATGGCTCATTTGGAAATCGCCATGAGAAGGTCTCCGGAGAAACCGAAACTACCCTCGATCCGACAATTGAATTACGACGATATGCACGCTTTGAAACGGTCGATACATTCGGAAACTGCGGTTCACCCGGTTAGCAAATTATTTTTATAATAATTATAGAATGCGAAAACGAACCTTCTTCTTTCATTTTAGGACGAAAGCATCGAATATTACACCCTAATAAACATCGAGGACGAGCACACCTCCCCCCCGGGAACGCCCTGTGGCCCGAAAAAGGAAGGCGACCTGATGTTCCGCCCCCACGTGTACCGCTCCCTCCACCCCAACGCCCCGACAAACGCCTGGGAAGCCGGATACTTTGTCCTCAAAGGCGGAGTCGTTTACATGTTCACCGACTCGAACCAAAGATTACCGATCCGAGCGATTCCTCTGAAAAATGGATTATGCCAAGGGTGTCGAAGAATCCCACATTCCCATCGACCCCACACTTTCGAAATTCTTCTGAAACCCAATAAGTCGTTCCAGTTTGCTGCCCCGGATGAATACGTCGCTTCCGATTGGCTCCAGAGTTTTGTTCAGAGCGCATCCGGCCTTTTTGATAACGCCGATAAGAGGGTTCCAATGGGGTGTAGTCTGGTTGTCACGACGAAGCATCTCGTTGCGATCAAAGAGGGTTTTTTGGGGCTGGAGAGGAGCAGGACGCTTTCTTGCGCGAGTGTCGAGGATTTGACTGCTTTTAGGGTGCCAAGGACTCGGCAATCTTGGTGTATTTTGGTTAGTTGGCGTTTTCGTAAATTTCGCAATTTTAAGCTGTAATTTTATTTTTTGTGTGTGTGTGTGTTTCTTTTAGGAATTTGCATGCAGGGAAGTTCACGAAAGCAGTGGCGACTGGGTCGTTTATTTCACGAACGAAACCGAACTTGTCACATTTCAGCAAGTTTTAGAGAAACTTTGGAATGATGTGAAAAAGGTGAACTTTCTTGAACTTGAATTCTTCATTTTTCGACGAAAACTTTTTAAAACTATGAAAAATTTTATTTAGGAGGAATTTCCGGTGACATTTTTATCAGATGATCGGCTTTATCGGCGATGCTACGAGGCCAGTAAAGATTTGGAAAACGCCTGGGAGCATTTACTGCCCTTGGAGTAATTCTTTATTATATTATTCAATGTACAAATTAATAATGTCGCTCATTGTTCCGTTAATTATAATTGTCAGTGTCTATGTGTAATCGCATTTATCGGACAATGAGCACACTTTTTCCATTGCCTTAGCTTTGTATTTTCACTCGCTGTGATTTTCTTTTCGGTTTAAAATGTATATAAATAATCGCAAATGTATATTATATAATAATATATCGATGAAGGTGCTTATGTATATCTTTACTTTCAAATGATTGTATCATTTCGTCATTGAGTTTTGTTAAATTAATAATTAATACGGTTCGAAAACATCACATTTGTTTATAACGATTAATACATGTAACAGAACAAATATATTCGTGTCGAAAAATATAAGCGTATTTTACTCAATTGTTAATACTTCGTTTAGGTCTTTCTCGAGATCGGAGTCTTTGGTCTCTTTTTTCAAAGTTCGTGGCGCCGCTTGGGGGAGTTTTGCCATTGTTCCGCTCGAATTAAACGATAAATCTTTGATTATTTCATCCAAGGCCGACGTTGTTTTTTCCTACAAAATTTACACAACTTTTAAAATAATTTCCATTTTCTTATTTTCCATTTGTTTTTTCACCTCCTTTCCATTATTCAGAAGCTTGTCCACAACTTGGTCGTCCTGTTTCTTCAAAAATGCATCCACGTCTTTATTCTCCGTTGAATTACTGTGAAAAAGGGAACGTTAATTTTGTTCTTCTTGTACGAACTACATATCTATTGACGAACAATTCGTAATCTACCTCGAAAGATTAAACTCGACTTCCGCCAACTTTTCCTTTTGCAAATCGAACTCTACTTTTTTCTTGCTACCGGTCGAACTACTTCCTGCTATGCTTTTTAAAGCACTTTTACTACTTTTCGGGGACATGAAAAAATTCTGAATCGTCGCTAATTTTTCGGATTCTTCATCCGATTCCGTAGACCGTGAAATACTCTCGGTTTCTTCTTTTTGGGGTTGGCCTTTTTGGAAATCCTCGATGTTATCGTATCTTTGATAAGCCATTTTGGGGCTGAGATCTTCGAGGCTCATTCTTTTCGGAAGAAGATCCTTCAAAGTTTTCGATTCTTTTCTTCTGGGTAAAGTACCTGAAGAAAAATCCAACTAATTAGGAAAAATCGATCCAAGGATTCGAAAATCATTACCACTGTTTTTTTGGATGTTCAACGCCCTCATTGCCTTCATTTTTACATTCCCCACCATTTTATTCAATAAATTTTGTTTCAAGGGTTGTTCCTTTTTCGGCTCCCTTTGTTTAAGTACAGTTTTTCTCGAGATCTCTGCCAGGACCTTTTCCCTAATTCGTTCGTACTGCGGGAATTTCTGAAAATTGTTAACAATGAGATTAATTTCAGATGAATGACGTTTTAACAATGACGTTTTATGAAAAAAAAACAAACAAACAACAACAAAAAAGGACCTTTGCATTAATACTTTGGTGATGCATTAAAATTTCTGATTTGTGTTTAAACGTGGCTTTCGGAATACTCTCCCAATCAGGATCGATCCCAAGATTTCGCATTTTCTTGAAAAATACATCTTCCAAGTCTTCCTTCAAATCTTTCAAATCTTTCAAATCCTGATTCCCGTAATCATAATAATCCTCGGTAATCGTTTCTTCCGTCGTTTCATTTTCGCTGCTCAGCGTGCTTTCCCCTTCTTCTTCCTTGGCTTCGAAGGATGACAAATCCCATTTCCTCCTCGCGGGTTTCTTCTCTTTCTCAAATTCCTCTTCCAATTTCTTCGCTACGTACCGATCACTTTTTTCCAGATTTCCGTTTTTCAAAGATTCCTCCTCACCGCTATCCGACATTTCCGATTGACTTTTAACTTTCTCAATCCTCGGAATCTGCGATTCCTGCATCCCTCGAGAAATGCTATTCAGCCTCTCGCTCTGCAGCCCCAAAATCTCCGATTGCTGCGACAGTTGTTTCTCCAAATCCTTGATCTTTGACTCGTACTCCGACTTCATATTCGACGCCGCTCTTTGGCTAATTTTCAACTGGGAAAATACAGTTTCCGTGTCCAGGCGATGCCGTGATTCCAGTTCCTCTGCTTTCGATTTCCAGTAACTTTCCTGAGCCGAGAGTTTTGACTGGACGCTTTCGATGTCGTTTTCCATCCGAAGTTTCATTTCCGTTATCAATGCTTGATTCGCTTCTTCCGTGTATTTCTTTTCTTCGCTCGAAAGCTTACACTCCTCCGTCTTTTCCGCCTTTTCGATGCTCCACTTTTTCGATTCGTTGATGACCTTTTCGGTTTCGTTCAATCTTTCTTTTAAGCTTTTGATTTCATTGTGAAGCTTTTCCGTCTCGCTCTTGTACTCTTCTGGGACTGGGGAAGACGTGGAATGTCTTCGATTTACATGGGCGTTCATGTACATCGCAGAAATGAAAGATCTGCTGCAAAAAGGACACTGGAAAAACAAACATTAGATTAGCAAAATGTTTACCCTTTTAATAACGCGCATGCTTCTCATCACCTTGTGAACTTCCCCGTGGGGATCGTTGAGTTTCGAATCCATGATTCGACTCTTTTCTCGAAAATCTTTAAAAGATTCAGTTACGCTGGAAATTTCTTTTTTCAGTCTCACATTTTCTTCAATTTTCAGTTTTAGTTCGTCTTTAAGGATAACGACGCTTTGATCCAAGTATTGTTTACAATATAATAAGTATTCTACGGATAATTGCGCGAGGTGGAACAATTTTACAAAATTAGGGTCCAGGATTTTGACGTCGTATTCGTGCTCCAACGAATAATCGATTACGTTGTTTACATTGTCGTCTACGGTTTGGAAATCGCTGTCTGAAATCACTTGATCCACGTCGATTGAAGCTAAAAAAAAAAAAAATAATTAATTTCGGAGAATCTTCCAAAACCAAATTTGTTTCAAACTCTTAATATAACATAAAATAACCGTTTACTCAAATGTTTACTCAAAAATTTATCCATCTTTTTACAACAATTTTACTTAAAACTGCGAATTTTCGATGTAATATGTATATACTTGGAGTATATATGCGATGATTTATGAGAATGGAAAATGTAAAACTTACAAATGCGATTCCAATCAACGCGAACTCTTGTCCGATGCATGTTAAAGAAAAAGCCAGATTCTCTGGCGAGTTTCGGAAAATCGTGGCACCAATTCGTGCCTGCTCTGAACGAAAAAGCCATTTTTACATGAAATACTAGAAATATTCAATCGCACCGTTCATTATCGTCGGTAACTTGATCATTATATGCGCTACACTTATTGAATTATATACTATACACTTCGAATTCACTTCTAATCGGGGATTTTAAATTGCGAATTATCATTATATTATATAAGTTATCGAGTTTTTAAAATTATATTTCAATTGTGTTTATTAGAACTGTCAGTTCGAATGTTTACATTTAATGTGGTGTATCGCGTATCGATCGCGTGCATCGCGTGTGTGTCATCAGCTCTCCTGATTGGCTATACTTTTGTCTAAAAATGGCGGAGCTTTTAGAAAAGCGGCAATATTCAAATTGAAACTTTTGTCAATAAAGTTTCATTCTTCAAAAAATGATGTACGTTTATTTTCAAAAGTAATATTTTTTGATTATTTCAACACATTTGTTCGTTACGAAATGTTATAAACTTTAAGAAGAGAATAATAATAAACATAAAATGCACGTGAAGACTCGGTTGTATTCGGCAAAGCTCGTTTCCAGTCGTGTTTCAGATATCGCGTTCATTGTTTACATCGGGTGGACACGCCTGGGGACGCCGGACGGAGGGAAAAACTGTCAAAATACACGCATTTTTTTCGTTCGCCACGAAATCGGACTTTTTTTTCTTTTTCAGCGAATAAAAAATTGTTATATTTGCGTATACGCGATGATTCCGAATAAAGGGGAACAAGAATGCGTTCGAAAAGAGCCTGTAATTTCGTCTACGAGTGATCAAAGCATTTCTAGCGTTTTGTCGAACCAGGCCGTTTCCCAAGATGAAAATTTTCAAGTACCGAATCATGCGGAAAATAGTCTTCGAGTTATGGAAGATTATTTACACAAGCAAAGGCTCACTGACATAACTCTCATTGCGGGTATGTATAATAATTATAATTTAATAATGAATCAAATGCATCACATAAATGAATCCTAAAAAAACGAATAAATGAGTCAATCGATATAAAATATACATGATATATCGTATATATTAATATTTTGGAAGTGTCTAAAATCGTGAACACGAGACCATCGAGAATCTTTGGTTTTCTCTCACGTGTGTCATCGTCGTGTATGTTTTTAACGTTTCTTTAGGACATTAAGTTACATATATGAATTTTACGGATTTCGTGACCAATTTCCAACATTTTTCTTGTACGAAAGTACGCATGATTGTTTTTCTGATTATAGACGCACGATTACACGCAATAACACGACACTAGGAAACGTCGAAGATCGTCGAAGATCGTCGACGATCGGTGCAAATAGTTTCACTTTACATGAATCGAATTTTTTTAGGGGGCAAACGTCTTTTGGCGCATCGTTTAGTTCTCAGCGCAGGTTCCGAATATTTCGCTGCAATGTTCACCAGTTCCCTGAGAGAATCAGTTCAAAATGAAGTCGAATTAAAAGGCGTCGATGGCGATGCTCTCTGGGCTTTAATTCGATACTGTTACACCGGTAGAATTTGAAAAAAAAACTTAATATTATTTAATAATCAGAAAAGTTCAAATAAATGCAAGTATTATTATGTTTTTCTAGGACACATCGAATTACGGGAAGACAGCGTCGAAACCCTCTTAGCAACGGCCTGTCTTCTCCAGCTCAATTCAGTCGTCAAAGCCTGCTGTCAATTTCTCATAAAACAATTACACCCCAGCAATTGCTTAGGAATCCGAATGTTTGCCGACACTCAAGGCTGCACGCATTTATTCTCCGTCGCCCACGCTTACACAACTGAACATTTCATGGAAGTCATGAAAAATCAAGAATTCTTGTCGCTCTCCGCTGAAGAAGTCGCCAAATTATTAGAATCCGAGGATCTCAATATTCCATCCGAGGAAACGATTTTTCAAGTAACTTTGAAGAAACGCTAAACCAAATATACCTATATATGATTAATATTTTTCAATCTTCATTGAGTATTTTTAAAATTATATTTTAGGCGCTAATAACGTGGTTGGAACACGATTCCGAAATTAGGAGGAAAGATGCAAGCAAACTTTTGGGACTGGTGAAATTACCGCTTTTATCACCAGCGGTAAATCGGAGATTCGTTATTAAAAAAGAATTCAGATTTTTTTCCGTATTAGTTCCGTAAAATTGGATTTCATTACATGATGATGTGGTTTTTTATTAAAATTATATATAAAAATTATCATAATTTTGAATTTGCAGTTTATAACGGATTACATAGAAAGTAACGATATATTTAAACATCAAAAGGAGTCTCAGGATTTGATAATGGAAGCTTTGAAGTATCATCTTTTGCCGGAGCGTCGTCCCTTGCTGCAATCTACTCGAACTAGACCGAGAAAAGCGACGGTCGGACAATTATTAGCCGTTGGGGGAATGGATGCGAACAAAGGCAGAGATAAATCATTCACAGATTACACGAGAAAATTGAATTTTTACTATTGATATCAAGTTAAATTGCAGTCGATTCAATTAATGATGATGATGTATATGAAAATTCACGAATAATTTTATGATTGTCGTCTCGATTTTAGGCGCCACTACGATAGACGCATTTTCCTTGCGAGACAACTCCTGGAAATATCTTGCAAGCATGAGCGGCGGTAGGAGACTCCAATTTGGCGCTGCTATAATAGAAAAAAAACTAGTCATCGCCGGCGGTAGAGACGGTCTCAAAACTCTCAACACCGTCGAATGTTTTGATCTCGTTACCCAAACATGGAGCACTTTACCCGCAATGAATATTCACCGTCATGGCTTAGGTTCATTATTTCAAAAAACATTTCAACAATTACGAGAAACAAGATATTTATTATAATTATAGCAAACTACTTGCTTTTGGATACATCATAACGATTACGAGTAATTTTTAATATCAGGCCGTGAATACATGTATGATATCTTTATATTTTACGAGATAGATCATTTACGCATCGTACGGTTTGATACGAATGTGACATTCAAAATAGTAACGTAGTGCCTATAAAGATTCAATGAAACATGAACTCGTATTTATAGACAACATTTGACCATCCCCTAGCAGTTCGATGTTACGATCACTTCGACCGTAAGTTAATCGTAAGTGAAACTCGTTTACGAAAATCGCTGAAAATAGCGATGAATAGCGACTTGAAAACTTCTTCCAAAACTTGATTTATAATTGAAAAATGAAGGCAGTCACAAAAATGTGCATCATTTAATTGTCTAAAGCCAACGAAAACAGTAAAAAATACAAGGCAAGCAATAATATATAAGACATACAGATAAGGTTGAATCCTACCTTAACTGTATATATTATATTGCTTGTCGTGTATTTTTTACTGTTTTTGTTGGATTCAGACAATTACATGAGTGCCTTCACTTTTCAATTAGAAATCAAGTTTTGGAAAAAGTTTTCAAGTATATACGCTATTTTCGGCGATTCTCGCAAACGAATTTCACTCACAATCAACTTACGATCAAAGTGATCGTAACCCCGAACTGCTAGGGTCATTACTGAGAAAACGAAATTGTAAAAATTGCAATCTACGTTGCATGCCGAGCGATGTATATTGTAACTCTAGCAATTTTACAACGAAATCACGAAGTCACGAGATCGTAGCAATTAAATGGTGGAGACAAGATGGAGCAATGCATATTGCAAGTGGTTGCAATTATAATTATGGTTTGAATGACAATAAAGCGGGTTGTCGAGTGCCTCAGATCGCGTCAATGTAACGTGTACGAATTTCGTGTACACCATAACGGAACAAAGCATCCCCCCCCCCCTTTTTTGTGCTACTTTCGACTGATCAGCCTATAAACTGGCATATATATCACTTATATTTTTGTTGCTTGACGGTATCTTCGCGCACTCGACATACAAATTACATTTTCAATGTTTTTTGGGGGCTTATAATTATGACAAACTACTTGGTTTCGGATACATCAATTTAGAACGCAGAGAATATACAGAAAACGTTTCATTAAAATTTCGCATTTCAAAGATCATCTTATGTAAATGATCCCGTTTTCCATCGCAACACTCAGGAGTCACAAATCCGAATTTATGTGTTTTAAATATAAGAATTATTATTTATCATTATATAGATTTTATTTTTAAGATACAATATTTTCTAGAAAATGGATTCTCTATTTTTATACAGGGGTCGCAGTATTAGGCGGGCCGCTCTACGCAGTCGGAGGTCACGACGGCTGGAGCTTCCTAAACACCGTCGAAAGATGGGACCCTTCAACTCGCCAATGGAGCTACGTTTCCCCGATGTGCACCCAACGATCCACCGTCGGCGTAGCCGTTTTAAACGACAAGTATTTTTTCCCGAGTCCTTGAAGACTCTGTTTTGCCAACCGATTCTTGAAAACCTCATTTCTTTATATCATTTCAAAACCATTACTTTTAGGAAAGAAAGTCAAAAAGTTGGTCCGTAAAAAAGAGTGTAATAACAAAATTTGCAGGTTGTATGCCGTTGGAGGAAGGGATATAAGTTCGTGCTTGAACACCGTTGAATGTTACGATCCCCACACCAACAAATGGACTTCCTGTGCTCCGATGTCGAAACGCAGAGGCGGCGTTGGGGTTGGCGTCGTCAATGGTTATTTGTATGCTTTGGGTGGTCACGATGCACCGGTTACGAATCCCAACGCGAGCAGATTTGATTGCGTTGAAAGGTTCTTAAATTAATCTTCAAGAATTCACATCCTTAACATCTGTTCTACCATCCGACTTTTACAAGATGATGATTATTTTTGAATTCCGGGAAAAGAAAAGAATTGAAAACGATTTTTCATCTGCGCAATCACAGGACTGTGATTTCGAAACTCGGTTGGTGAAACAGAGTTTGAAAAGAAATAAAAATCTCTTGAATAAACATGTTTTTCCAATTTGTTGGTGCTTCAGATACGATCCTAAAACCGATACTTGGACGATGGTTGCCCCGATGAGCGTGGCTAGAGATTCTATTGGGGTTTGCATTTTAGGAGATCGATTATTTGCGGTTGGAGGTTACGATGGCCAACAATATTTAACCCTCGTCGAAGCTTACGAACCTCATTTAAATGAATGGTATCAGGTAATATACTCGTATCATTTTTGCCCTTTGACCCTTTTTAATGACGCATTTGTAAGTTCAAGTTATTTTTTTCTTTATACTTTTTAGATGGCGCCTTTAGTGACAGGGCGAGCAGGGCCCTGTGTTGTAGTGAAAACCCCAACTGGCTAAGACAACTATTGATGAAAAATTTGATTCTAATGTTTATCAGTTGTTTACATTTTTACCTACCAAAAGTATAATATAAGCATTCCTGTTTTTGCCTTGTTGTCAAAAATGGCTGAATATTGTCAAATATATTTCATAGTAGTTTTAATTCGGATTTAATTATTAAGTTACAATTTCGTAATTCCGAAAATTTAATTGATCGAATATGAAATAGATTGAGAATTTTGTACTGTGGCGTAAAGGGTTGGAAATCAAATGTATTTTTTTAACATTATTATTAAAAAATAGAATTGCTTTTTTTTGCAATGCGCTTTTTTTCTTGGAACATAAGACGGCGCCCTTGTCCCGTGATTGTTTGCACTTTCACTTTTGCGTGTCGTAAAAAGTTTTCCTCATTCTCATTCTCTTGCCTTCCAGGAAATAGTAGCCGTCAAAAACAAAGACATCAGAAATAACCCGAACAGGATCGTAAACGGAAGGAAACAATGACTAAACAGTCTTTGGCATGATTTATTCTCAGGGCCACAAATCAGTGCAGATTAAGATAACGTTATGTTTTTCTGGCTCCTTTGATGTCCCGCAAACCAGATGCGCGGAAAACCTTCGCAGTTGTCTCATTTGTTTCGTTGCATTTATTTGTTACGTTGTTTTTTCTTTTATAAGTTCTGTTACTGTTTTTCGTAATTTTCTTCTTACTTCAATTATAGCTAGTAAAGTGCACTTAATGTTTACTGTCTTCGATTTTGGAAGGCAATTGTTGTAATTTATTGGTAATGACAACTCGCAAACATTGAAATATGAAAGCACGCAGTTCGCTATTGTTCAAATCAGTGCTTTTAAGTGCCAATTCATGAATTAGCCGATGAATCATTCAACTGCAACTGGAAACTGTTCATTTGAAAAGTGTCGACACGCATGCGTAGCGACGCTTTGGTAAACTGGGCATGCGCAAGTTCGGCGCGCTGCATTCATTTCTGCTTTCCGAATGTTCGACAGTCGAAACACTCGTGACCCTCGAAGTCATTTGCGTTTCTGGGTCGAGAATTCGCTCCGTCGTGAATTCCTTCCAAGTACAAGGAAAGCAACAAACGCGGTTTTAAAAATAGGTTCGTAGTGGAACAATCTTTTTTTTGACTTCAAGTCTTCGATAGTGTCATTTGTCGACCCATCGATGGGTTTGATCGGGAATACATGTAATTCCACAATTATGCAAGTTCCAAAAATATCTATCAGTGGTGGTGATTATTAATTATCGAAACAACTCACGTTCTTTGGCAGCTTAATTCGTCGTGGAACAATTTTTTTTAAAATTAAGTCGTTAAAAACGTCATTTTCGCGAATCTAATTTATAACGCGCTGAAGTAAGCAGTGAAAAATTTTAATTCGTCACGATTATCAGTATTTGAAGCGGGGAATATTGTTCAAAATTTTTTTTCATCGTAAAACTATCATTTTTGCGACATGAAGTCTTTGGAAAAGTGATTGTGAGACCTATCGAATTCCAGGATAAAGCAAACCTTACTATTCGATTTTGTGCTTCGATTTTCGATATTTAAAGCAACAAACCTTTTTGTTTGAAGTTTCCTCCGACGTTGTGAAAATCCCAATAAACACAGCTCCGTCTTAAATCCGTATTAATCGAGGTCCCAAAAATTATTGGCTCCCTCTTCAATACGCAGTGATTTCGAGCGGGTCCGTATTAAATACGCATTAAAGAGCTTGAGTTG
>JABFQM010001269.1:0-22843 GCA_022816865.1 Zelostemma sp. ZL-2020
TATCATGTGTCACAACATCTTACATTTCATTGCAAGATGCAAAAATGTGACTGTCTCACAACCCAACCCGTCTCACAACCCAACCCTCTCCCCTATCTTTTTGCTTTACACGGACATTTTTTTCCAAATGATTTTACTCCGATGAAACAATTTTGAACTGTGAAACCAAGAATCTGTGTGGTACTCAAGGCTGAGCAATGAATTTAGTTCGACTATTTCAATTACTGAAGTTAGAAGCTTGCCTACGGATTATCCTGTAAGCGCATAAGCGGCTACAGTTTAATACTTCTCAAATAGTCAACTGCGGCTTCTCTACAAAGTTTCTCAAGTATTTACGTTGGTGCAATAATTTCGGTCTGGATAAACGCAGAATTGTTGGTGATGTAATTCTTCTTATCAAAAGAGGAATTTCCATTACACCTTCATGTTTTTGAGATTTCTTCGTAATATACTCTTTAAACGTATGAAAAGTAAATATTTATGAAATATTTATATCCAAGTTTACGATCGATTCAAAGGAAAACTGAACGAACAGTTGGTTTTTCCATTCTTTGAGAAAATTCCCCATTATGAATTTTGGTTTTCAAGGCTTCAATTTCAACTCTAAGAAAGTCACTAAGATTCAAGTTATGGATTTCACTGTTTATGAAAATTAATATTCAAGCAAAGCAGAGTACTTACCTTTTTTTTTGAGAGTTTTATTACCTTGACGTGCGTGCGAAAAATAAAACGAAATTGATGATAATAAGAAACGTAGTGAAGTGTGATTACAGACAATTTATTACATCAAATCCTATCAGGATATTTTTGAAATACAGTCACCATAATCGATAAAGTATCATCACTATCAATGTGAAACAATTGAGATTCGCAGGGTAGTGTGAAATATGTATTGACCAAGGGAAGTAATTCGAAAATTAACATTTCGAAAAAAAGAAACGATTCCGAAAAGTAATTAGTTTCTCTATTTTTATTGTCTAGAAATCGGCGTTACTCGTTTGACTTTTATGCATGTTACATTATTGATGTAACGTTACATAACTCTTAAATTTTATTAACAAAAAGTCACACAAACATACAGTTACAAACTATTTTTTACATCCATACTTAAATCTAATTCAGATAATTAAGATTAGAAGAATTAATTTTCCAAATTCCTGTCAATTACATTTTATTCACATTTAACTGCGTATTTGTATTGTCACAGCCACAGCAATACCGGAATAATTATTCCAAGTACATTTTCAGATATTAAATATATTTTAATACATTATTAAAAATTATGAGCAATTATTGTCACATCCGACCCTTTTAAAAATCATATTCAAACAGAAAAGTTATGAATCGAATTTATTTGTTATGTCTGATTTTCGCAGCGAATTTATTGTCAGTGAAAATTTATTACATTGATTTTCTGTTTTTTCTTTTTTGTATGAAAATTTTGAATATCATTGATGACATTTTTCACCCATAATGAATACTTTTATCAATGATACAATTCTATTTTATTTTTTATGTTTGCTATTTTACATATTTACAATCGCATTACGTGTAATTTATGTTACATTTTTATACATATTCTAGAAACTTACATCCTGACTTACACATCGACATTTTAATTTGCTCTTCTTGGAATTCGAACTCGGGTCTTTACCAAATCCCCACTTGTAGCGAGGAATTCACTTCTTTTCAAGACATTCAACTCCGGGTGAATATGCCTCCTTAAATTATCCTATAATCTATGAATTATTGTCACGTCACAACGTTTGTAGTGCATATTTTTACACTTGCTTTATATGCCATTTTCACACTTACGAAATCATAACGATGGGAAATACGTTCTAAAACTGTTTCCAATTTGCAGGAACCTTAAAAATTTTTACGAACATTACTTGATTATTTTATAAATTTTTTAACATGAAACTCAACTCAATGAACTCAATTAAATTATAAACTTTACTCTAGATCTCACTTTTTAAATCAAATATTTCTTACGTATAGCTTATCCTAAACAGAAAAACTGATCAATTGAACCAGCGAGCTTTCAACTTTTTCAAGGAAAACAGGTGTTCGGAAAGGAAACTCGCTGGTTTTAAGATCGTTTTCCTGTGACATTTTGTCTATAATTAATGGAAGACTTGGATTTTGTCCATGTTCTTATGAAAGCGCCTTGAATCCGATCCCTTTATACAAATTGAAGTACATGTTATACACAGCCATGTATTCTTCCATGGCTTTTTTAATTACTACCATCGCGAATGCGCACAATTATATGAGACTCAGCACCGCGGATTCGATAATGTTATTTATTGCATAATACACAAACCGCACATCTGCTGTTACTAAAATCATCGAAAACATTTTGGAATCGTGCAGTCTCGAAGCGACAACAAAATAATGATTGCGAGATATCCGCAAAAAAAAGATTTACATTTTTGACAAATATTTGATATACATTCAGCATTTATACAATGTTGATTTTTCCATTTAACATCATACGACAGCTACCACTCAAAATGTACAGTCGAACGTACAATACGAGTAATTTTCATCGCAGCATTCATTCTACGATGGAATTAAAATTAAAAGAGGTCAAAACTTGATTCAAACGTGAATTATAGTTTCAAAAATTTTTTTAATGACGAGAATATTCAATTTCATTGTATCGCATGTTGTCCAACACATGCGGATAATGTCACTCCTCAATTATTAAATCAGGCTTGTCTTCTTCACAGTTGTACTAGTGTCATTGAGCAATGTAGAATAGAATTACCGGAGCATTCTTCAGCAATGTAAATGTAGTGTTGATTTGGTTGAGACTCATTCTGTGTGCAGAAAAAGACGGAATACATTTCTCGAACAAAAACTTGATTGGTCAAAAAGTTGTAATTTAAATCATCCAGAAACATTTTTCCCGAAGCAATTAAATTGAAAGAATAGAAGAAAACAGGATTTGAAAACCAACTTACTTTCGGAGATGCCCGCGCCACTTGAAGCGTGTTCTTCACTGGCTCGAAAAAATATTCCGTGAATAGGAATTGGGAGAAAAACTGAATCGTTGCACTGAAAGTCCGCCATAGCGGCCGGAGCCCGAGAGGCTCCGGCCCTCGAGAAGGCTCTCGGCGTACTAAGCGCGCTCGCTTGCAGCCTCCGGCGGATCCGGAGCATCTCGTCTCCGTCGTCCTTGATTTCGTCCTTCGTAGTTTGGCCACACACTCGCGCATGCCTCGTACTCGTCTCGTGTTTGGAGGCACAGCCCCAACGATCTAAGAGAACACCCACCGAACTTTTCTGAAAATGATGGCAAATCAATACAACAACTGCGAGCGACGTTACGACGCTTGCCCAATCCTGAGGAATCTTGTTGCCCGATTGCCAACATATGCGCCACTTCTTAGGTCGAAGCGCTTTGAGGGAATTACGGTAATGCGGCTTGTGTGACGACGGGAGGAAATTCCCATTAGCGTTCGAGGATTTTGACTTTGTCTAATCCACTGTTTATGAAGCTGCTCTGAAGCAACAGACGATTTTCCGATGGTGGGGAGAGAGATGGATTCACAGCGGCGACGGAAGTTGTTTCAATTTCGTTGTTACAAATTGCGAATTTAGAAAAGATCTTGTCATGGTTCATATTACGTCAGGCTTTGCATAATTAAGTGAATTTTTACGATGTCAGTTACTTTTTTTGTCTAATAAATTAGGAGTGATGAGAAAGAAGGAACAAGAGACGATGAAATTATTGATTCTGTTTATTGAATTTTTTGCTTCAATGTCCTCGAAAGGCTTTTTGCAAAAGCTTTTTGCGAATTGTATTATAGTATGATCAATGGAGTGGGTACGAAATGAACACTGTACTTTCGATTCTTTTTTCATTGCTACGAATTTTCCTTTCAGATTTAATAGACCTTATAAAATTTAAATCTCATGGAGAAAAAGCTCTAGAAGTAATTTTTACATGAGAACTGGTTTCTTCATTCAATAGAAAGCTTGCATTACTTATAAAATAACAGTTTATGATTTAATCTTGAAAAAGGTTAGAACTTAGCCTCGCTGCAGTGTCGAAATTCAAACAAATTTCTCTATTTTATAATGGGAATCAAAAACTTTTGAACTCTCTAAATATGCACTTTTTAATTTTTGGTTGAAAACAATGGGAACAGAACAAATCGTGATTTGTCTGACTCAACATTTTTCATACAGCAAATCTGAAGATGACTCGAAATGTCGCGAACTTTGACATTTCCATTACGTATTCCATGTGCCTACTCAAAAACTCTGAATAAAATTTCCATCTCATTCGCGCGGTTCAGCACAATTGATATTAAAAGTTGCGAAGTTCATGAAAATGTCACGAACTTGGACTTTCAATTACGTTCCTAGGATAGCTGAAATTTTTCGTTAAACAATATCGACTACGGAAACTTTTTTCGCATTCGCCACGATTTAAAAACATGAAACTTTTTCCATCATCGGACGGTTTTTACGTCGAATATTTTTTACTATGTGTCGAAAACATTCATCCCAGTTTCAGAGAGTACTGCTAAGGAAGCAATTTTCTGACAAAAGACCATTAGTCATTTTGGATCAGTTCCAAACAAGTAACATCAATGCTACAAGATGCTAGTAATTGGCGGCTGCAGAATGCATCCACGATGAAATGTGTTAATTGGCCGAGAACTTTATTACTCACAAAAAACGCAGTGGAAATCAAACTGTAATTATACCCGACTTGGAATTTACATTTTCCACCAATCAACTGTATCCATTTTCTCCTCAAATAAATAGAGAAAAAAACATGATATTATTTTCACGTTAATGCCACGTTGCAGTCCGCCACTTTGATTGGCGTCCAAATTTGACGAATGACAAGAACCGTCGATATTTTCCAACAGTATTGGGCTATAATCTTTTTATTCTTCACACTAGGGCTGACCTATATTTCTCGCCAGCTGGTAACCCTGTGCGAAACTTGCAGCATGATTTGCAGTTTTCATGACCCATTTCATAATTTAATTCGCAAGTTTAGAGAGGACAAAACAGTGATCCGTAAAAAATTGAAACTGAAAGAACCCTTGGGCTTTATAAACTTAATTGCCACTGAAGAAATGATGAATCTTCGAATGTTCAAAACGTTTTTAGAATTCAACCGAGCCAAGAATTACCAAATCAACTTCTATGCATTTTTTACAGTGTTTTAGCTTCTGTAAAAATTGCAACTTGATGGAATTTTGGCATCGGGGAATAAAAACGCGTTAAAATGGACGTGAAGTAGAGTAATACAACACTGGTCAGCCATCCTCAGTAGTTACGTCCCTGAGTAGTGAGACACGGATTCATAGCACACCGTTGTTCCTCTTCATCCCTGAGCGAGGTGCGGAGGACGTATTGATTAAATCCTCCCGCGGCCATGTTGCCCGAAGAGCTCATTGGCCGGCGTCCATTTTGTCCCCTACCTCGAATGCAAACAACCCACCAACCTATCCGTTGTTTTCCGCATCTACGAGAATCTCGTCCCAAGCGAAATACCAAAACGCCGATTCGCGGCGCAGGCGTCACGACATTTGCCGTCGAAAAAATGCGCGTTGACAATCGAAGTTCTATTTGAAACGTCACGAGATAGGAAACACTCGTTACACACGTATCAGCGGGCATTCAGGACGATTTTCCCAGCATTCACTTTATTTTACTGGTCATAAGCAGCTGACTTTGTTCCATTAACAACACTTGCGGCTCGCCCTACACTTGAGAGAATAAAAATCACCGAGTCGTTAATGTTTCGCTTCTTAAGCCAAACTTTAATACGCGGAAATGTATCAGGCTTGAACAGGTTTTACCTGATTAAACTTAATTTTTGTCCTCGCCTGAACAGGTTTGATGAGACTGAAAAGACTGTATCCACCGGAAAAGGATGAAAAACTTCGCAGATTTGATGAAATTTTATAGATCTAACAAAGTACTTTATCAGCCTCTTTTTTAAAAAACATTTTCCTGAGCAAACAAAATATTTCTTCGAGTACGAAAGAAATAGTTCAGATGTGATCGGACCTATTAAAATTCAATCAGATCTAATCAAGTATGATCAGACCTGATCTGATATGGTCGGACCTGATTGCTATAATCAAATCTGTTGCAAAGGACAAAAATTAGGTCTATTCGAGTCTTATCAGATCTAATCAAACCTGAAAAGTGAGCTCTTCAGGTCTAATTTGGTCTGATCAGACCTGAGGTTCAATTCCGTATCACAAAAGAACTGTTGTTTATTCGGACATTACAGTATTCCGATGAGTGCAAGGTATTCAACTGAAATCATGATTGTAGAGCTCATATAGGATATCCAACAATACGATTCCTCAATCTAGTTAGAAACTTTCTAGTCAGACGATATTTATTGGTTCGAATAGATACTGTACTTCAAGACCAGAATGTACTACAAGCACATAGTTCAAACACGGGAATGGCAATGATAAACAGTCTACAATATCGGCATAGCAAGAACGTTGAATTTGAAGCTCCGTAACGTCCTTGACGAAAAGAATGAAAAATCTTGACCCACTTACTGACATCAAAATTAATAGTCGTAATTCACGCGTTACAAAGACTCATTGATATTCTCCGCAATACCGTTGATATAATGTAGCATATATATCTCGGTTAGACAAAAATTTACTACCCAATAACCGTTAAGCGGATAATGACGACAATAATTTTGCTAGAAACCAGAAGACAGTGATGGATGCTGATGAGGCAGTAAAAATGCTACTCGTAATTCTCGAAAAATTGTTGAAATTGCGTGAACCACAAAGCTGTTGTTTCCATGAAATACAATAAGACCAGGTAAAATCCGAACTTCCAAATTCCATTACGTCCATCACCAACCAACACGAAACTTCAATTTCCGAAATACCCTCACATCCCACCTCCCACGCCATTCGAATCATCGATTTCTTTCCTTCCGCTCGAGGATCATTGCACCTATAATATCTTAAGCTCCGCTACGACTGTGTGGAAAGCGGGCCAAAGCAGCACGAACGCACGAACGGTGACGACATTCCAAGGACCCATAAAATCGCGAGAGACAATGTAGTACGAGAAAAGTAGTTTGTACTCTCCGGCGAAAAAGGGTAGCATGCACGGCGGAGTTTTCTTTTTTCTCTCGTCGTATGTATGCATCTTCTGGCCTCTGGGTGGCATTCGCATTACGGCAGTAATTTCACGGGAGGTAAAAAAAGCAACAGGAACGACTACGGGAACTCCACCGCAATGCCGGCGATGATTGGACGAAGCGTTGGTGGAACGCCCACTCCAGCTCGGAGCTTTTCGCCCCTACGAGTTTTCGGGTCACGCCCACGCAAATACCATCCCCATCCCTAACTCATCGGGTCTCCTCGCGCCCTCTTCACCCTCGTGGCGAGCAACGAAATGTAGGTCAGGTGGTAGTAGAGGAACCCAGGCAGGCAGCTAGGCAGCCGGCCAGGCTAGAGAAAGAGCCAGACGTCGCCAGTCGCGAAAACCAACCAAAGCCACCCGTCAAGTCGTCCTCGACAGAGCCACCTTCTTCCGACAACGACGGACTACCTTCCCTTCGGACGCCTTCATCAGCTCCGAAATTCAGGTAGTAACGTTAAGAAAGTGAGAAGGATTTTTGACTCGTGGTGTTTGGATGATATGTGTTCTTATACGTACGCTGACAGTGATTCATTGGTGGGTGCTAGGTTCCGTAAATCCGAGTTATGAATGGTTTTTTTGAAGATTGTGCATGGAATCGCGCACAAGAATTGCACTGCAAGAAAATTTTCAATTCAAACGTGCATCGTGGAAGGATTTTGTTTGGGCGAGTAGAATTTGTAGTTACTGGAATGTCGTGATTCGGTCGTTCAGAGAGCCATTGTTTCGAATCATGGAAAGCTCACGGAATTTTTGAAAGAGAAAACTTCTGTCGCGCCGACAGAATTGTTGGTGACTTTTAATGGAAATGCCTGTTTGTAGTTACTGAAGTTTTCAGTTGGAGTGGAAATCCGTTTATCCTAGCTGCAGAATTGCAGTGATTTCAACTGTGCAGATTTTGAAGATTTTCTATTTTCACGCGAATTAATGTGAACAAGCATGTATTTGTGAAGCTAATCTCGTTGGGTTTGGTTAGCGTAGGCGAAGATATTATTGTCTGTTGTTTCAAATTCAAGTTAATTCGAAAAACCAGATGATACAATGTATTATGAAGTCCGCTCAACCGACCGGGAAAAAGTATTCAGAGCTGATTGTATCTGTATAGATTTTTAAAACTCTATAGAACGAGAACGTCTGAATTATTTTCAACGATCGAAACTATCCTGGGTAAAGATTCACAGCCCTCAATTGTGATTCAAATGGAAATCGTAAAATCATGTTATGTCAGAACCAGAAAATTGAATTTCTTAATTCATTTGATCAGTTTCACATTCATTTTCTTAACATGTACCCTAGCTAAACCTTTGAAATAGAATTTTTATCAGAAACATGACTGGAAAGTCTCTGCTGGAATTTTCCCAACTGCAGTCGACTTTCTTGAAGAATTTTTTTATAATCCACGTCATTATTTTGAAGCAAATGTACACAAATCCGTTTTCTCAAAGTATTTTTTGGATCCTTCGTGCACCAATTTCGACTTATTTTAAAACGATTTCAATAAAAAAAAGGAAGGGGTCATCTTAAAATATTGAAATGGAATTTGGTATCAAAATCTCAGGCTTTATTCGGTCTATGTGGACAAAAATAAAATTTTGCTGAGAACCAATTTTTAAAAGGTGGTGTTGACTGGACGATTTTCTATCTTTCTCAAATGAACTCTGAATCTCAGTCTTATAGTTTAATTGTGACCCAGATTAGGGAGAAAGTGCATATATAAATGCCTATACGGACCGATACTTTTCAGTTCAAAGCAGTTGAGCTCACTTGGTGCATATTTCTTTTGATTTTCTGAGATTCCTTAAATTGCGAAAGAAGTCAATTTTCTTACACGTAAGAAATAAAAATCTAAGACTACATTAAAAAACTGCCCTATTAAAAAGTCAATTCAATGTCCACATTTTAGGGATGAAACAGTACCCAACATAAAATTAGCATGAAAAGTTACTCGCATCATAATTTTCGACCTGAATGTTGTCGAAATTCAATGAGCTGTATCATTTTTTCATCACGATTCTTTCATTCATGTTTCAATGTAGTATATAAAACGGAAATGGAATCATATTCTTCCTCCTGTCATGCATTTTTATCCCATTTTTATTTGAAAACAGCACATGGTGGCTCTAGTCACATTTCCTTGGTCGCTCTTGGTCTGTCGTGGTGCTCCTTGTTGCTTCGCAAACTGAACGCTGCATAGCGAAAAGAGTTGAACAATACTAAACTGAAGCGCACCTCTTGTTGTTGACTGTTGTAGGAACTGGAGGAGCTAGGGGCACTGCAAAGACATGGACAATGTACAAATGTTCGGCACTAAAGTCACAGCGATCAAGGAATACTTATATGTAAGGCCATTCATTTCGCCCCGTCTTTCACTCTCCTTCATTTCTTAGCCTGCAAATGCGCACGCAGAACATTTTCAGAGATTCTCTTTATGCACTAAGAATCTTTAGCGAATCCTGAAAATTGCGAAAATGCAGAATATAAAGTTCGATTATTCGATTTCACTGAAGCAAAATTCGCTACTAGAGATTTACTCTTTAATATTACACGAGCATCAACGTGTTTAGGAAAGTAATGGTTTTTTCTTTCCACTGATTTCAGAACTTCGCCAGAACGCACTCTCCCACTAGACTCATGAGTTCCGAAAACACATACGCGCTCTCGAAAGAGGCCTGCAACCTGAAGTACTCCGGTGAGTAAAAAAAGTAACACGTAATGCATGGCGTTTCACCAAAGTCTGCAAATGAAATATGATCGTCGAAGTATTTCGTGGCGAAAAAAAACGAGAGCTGCAATGGCAATTACTTTTTGAAGAGGAAGAAGGGTGCATAATAATGGAAAGATTGAAAATTAGCTAGAAGAATCTGGCCGTGAGCAGATTACATACCGCGAGGGAGACGACAATTCGGAAGGGTTTGTCTTCTCCCCGGCATATTTGTACTTTGGCATGTGTCGGCATATGATAAGAGCCGCCGCGTGCCATTGGCTGAATTTCCGTATTCAAATTCATCGGAATAAATTGTAGCATGTGATCGTATCGAATACACGACGATCTTTCGGTGGTTTTTCATTTGCAAATATTTAACTTGTTTATTTGTAATAAATAGATTGTTTTCTGCTTCAAAAATGATGTTACATTCGTGAATTTGGGCCGATTATTAACGGCAATAAGCAAGCATGATACGGACGA
This sequence comes from Zelostemma sp. ZL-2020, assembly GCA_022816865.1. NCBI lineage: Eukaryota > Metazoa > Arthropoda > Insecta > Hymenoptera > Platygastridae > Zelostemma > Zelostemma sp. ZL-2020. The sequence goes on from JABFQM010001269.1 coordinate 10,352, forward strand.
TTGTCCTTAGCATAAAGAGCACGTAAGTTATTTTATTACCGCAGATTAACCACGTAATCTCGGTTATAAATTACCGAAACTAATTCCCGCCTAACGATCAACCGACAAAGCTTTGATTAAAACCCTCGAGGGTTTGCCGCACATCTGGCGATAAATTGCTTCATCTAGCACGAAACATTTTATTTTTCCGAGAAAGCAGCAACAGTTTCTCGGGTGGCAAAGAAATCTGGATTTCCGGCATAGAACTTTGTATTAAAAGAAATTTCGGTAGACTGGAAACACATGTTTCCCAGCAACAATTGGGATAAAGTATTCTTTTGGTTTTCACAAACTCCTGATGTCAATTTCTTGGCAACGAATCGTAAGCTCTAATAAGTAACGAGGGAACCATAGAGGCAAAAGAACCAACCCCGGACATAAGATTGATGGGGCGAGATTAGCCAAATCCCAAGACAGGAAAAAGCCAGCGTTTCTTCTTATCTAACCGACGTCTAATGCAGAAATATATTTTTTTAACTTATCGAGTACTTCGTTATTTTTCAATTTGAACATATTAATGTATCAGCGACTGTATGGAGAAATTTGAGACATGCTTTTTGTATTAGTTTTGAGTTAGAGAAAGTTAGTATAGTAATTTAGCGAAGCAAAAAAAATCCTTTGAGCCGTGTCTGTTTATCCATGAGACTGTGATAATGGAAAAGGGAAAACAGGGATGACTATGGCTCACTGTCAGGATACTTTATGTTTACTGTGCGCCAGGCTCTTCAATGGAACAAGGATTTTCGCAGGAAATACGCGTCCGACGCTCTGGACATTTCATGTCTCCGTTTAACATTTTTCTATTAAATTTCGGTATTTCTTCACTTTGGACAGCTGGAAGGATGGAATTCTCGGATCATGAATTCATCTTTGCATGCGAATATTTCATGCTTTTATACGTGGATGCGAAATCATAAAATGACTGGCATCGCTGCCTGGATCGTGCAAAAAGGAGTCGGAAAGAAGGAGAATAAAGTGATGGTGTCGTCCCACCAAACAAGTGAGAGTGTGTCAAAATAGGTGTATACTTTCAATTGTTTGATGAGGTGAAACCATTCGAAATTCGACACGCCTCCAAGAATTTTTGGTAAAATGCGATTCCCCATCGTTCATTCAATTGAATTCCAGAATTTTGCTTTTCCTTCGACAGAAGAAAAGCAGATGAATATTGTTTCATAAACTCAAATGAACATGATTCATTTAACAAATCGATGTTAGCGTGGAAATAATGTGATCCACTTTGGATTGTGCCGTCAGATATTCTGCCTCAGAATGTCGAGGGCTACCCAGCGACGAGAGAGTTCTTGATGAAAGTGGTCGACATCCTTCTCGATTTCATCAAATCGACGAATGACCGGAACTCGAAAGTCCTCGAGTTCCGTCATCCCAACGATATGATGAATCTCCTCGACCTGGAGATACCTGACACTGGCGTGACACTGCAGCAACTTCTTCTCGATTGCTCCACAACGTTAAAGTACCAGGTTAAAACAGGTGAGTTAATTCATCTAATTACTCGGTTAAACACCGAAATTTATTTCCAGCTATTCCTCTTTATATTCGATTATGTCAGACTCGGGAAATGGTTCTCAAGCCTGAAAAGGTCACATCAGATCAGATTAAAGCTAATTTTCTTTCACATCTGAACAAGTCCCATCAGTTTAAAATGACTGAATTTACCAGAAAAGATCTAGACGAAATTTTATTGATCCAAAAAAGTATGCTATTAACCTCTTTTTAAAATAACATTTTCTTGAAGCAACAGAGTATTTTTTCGAGTATGAAAGGAATAGTTAAGATCTGATCGGACCTGTTCAGATTTAATCAGATCTGTTCATGTTGGACCGTGTCTAATTTTAGCTGACCATCCTGAAAGTGACAATTTCATTAAATCTAATCAAATATGATCAGGACTGATCTGATATGGTCAGATCTGATCGTTATGGCCAGATCTAATTAGGCCTAAAGAGATTTAATCGAATAGTTGACTGTTAAAATATGATTCGGTCTGATTAGATCTGGAACCAGAGCTGTTCAAACCTTAGTTTCATATCTCGAGACGTGTCTGAAATGTCTCACGTCTTAAAAGTCTCATATCTGCCTGAAACATATCTTTGACGTATTTAAAAATCGATTTGAACTGGTCTCAACATTATTTTTGAATTTTTTCGTATGGAGAATGTTTAAAAAAGATGTAAGAAATGCCCTCTGCTTCTTCTCGTTGAAAGAGTATCGAACATCGTAATTTTCGTTGTCAAAAATAATGGTTTCGATGTCGCGCCTGGTTCTCCGTATCACTTTAAGCGAAAGTCGTGACACTATATTACCAGCACGTCAACTATTCGCTAGAGAGGGTGATAAGCCGCATAATTTCATATTCAATTTAGCATACGTCTGCGCAGGGACTCAGATAAGGCGCCCGGAGATATTTTCGCTCCCATCGCTAATCTCTGTATCTTTTTCCATCCCGTCGACGCATCCTCGATGCTCATAAAATATAAATAAATGTTATCTCTGCATTAAAATACCTATCATACATAATAACATTCTCGCCTTGGGGAAAAAAAACGTCTTCAGATTTTCCATTTCCGACGCATTTCAAATTTCCCTCGGTGACATTTGAATTGGAAAAAAGCACCGGATGATTTACCTAATTTGCAAAGAAATAAGTTTCGAATGCATATTCAAGAGGGACGTTTTTCTGCGGGATACCGAGGTGCTTAGGAGCCGCGAGAGAACGAATATCGATGCAATGGGAAAGCCCGGAAGTCGACCGCAAATCTCCCGCGCCGGTACCCGCGAAACTTCGCTATCTTGGTCGGATTCGATTACCGGCTTGAATGGATGTTAATGCACAATGGTCCACACGGACGAACGTTCGAGAGCCCAAGCTATGTAAGCCAAACTAGAAATCTGACGAAGGGAGCCCCGTCGCCCCTCTGATATCGAAGGACGCGTGCGAGATACGTGCTCGGGCCGACAAAAACTTATTATTAGATTACGTACCCACAAACTCAAACCCCTTGGTTGTCTTTGATATCTTCTGTATCTTCCGCTTTTTTTCCCTCGAACGAAGCATCAGTCGGCGACACTCAAAAGCTTTTTTTAGAAAAAAGTCAAATGGTCGTTCAAATTTGCATCTTCCTTCGTAAGCAAATTCTTTAAATTCAATGTAAAATACTTGCGAATTCGTGCGAGGGAAAAAGAAAATATCCAGATTCAAAGTGTCGCAAAGTATCAAGGTAGAAAGTTAGCGTGAGTGGTGGATTTGAAAACACTTCTGCGGCTTTGACGCACGTGGCAAGAGCACGTAGGGAGACAAATTCAATAGGATTGGTGTAATTAAGAGCCATTTCTAAACGATCGCCCCTACACAGGGGAACAGTAAATAGGGGTGGGTGGTCGATCAAGCTGGCTGCTCGCGAATTCGGAGCACAGATATAATTCTCCCCAAATCTCTCTCGTTTTCCAAAGTGTCTTCTCCCGTCGGGCCAATCAATGACACATTGATCACAGAAAACTTAATTCCACATTAACCTTAATTTATCTACGAATTAGGTGAATTTTTCACATCCCATTACCCGCCTTCTGTTATACGATCCTCCGATGCGCTTTTTTCCTTTCTTTTTATATTCGCTGCACTTGTTTTCACGTTTTTTAATACTCAATTGAATCTAACGCTCTCAATTCTTCGATTCGATTGAAAGTGCTTGAACGCCGAGAACCATCCGTCAGAAACTGACAACGTCAGATAAAAACCTCAGCTTCCAACGAAACAAATACTCTTCCAGTTTAATCCATACACCACACAAAGCAAAAAGTAATAATACCAGTCTGCGAGTCTCAACTCTTTGATGTCATTACAGCGTTTCTATCGAGCTCATTACTGTATTGATTTCATAGCCGTTTCCGTGTTTGATTACGGTCATCCCTGAGCTATTCTGTAACGTTCGCAACAAAATTTCAGTCGCAGAAATTTTAAATTAAAACAGAGTATAACTATTGCTGGATTTTATTTGAAAACATAAATTAATATCGAAGTTTATTGGAGCTAAGCAAAACGCGAGTGTGTTTTACTGTAGTGCACTGTATGATTGATAGCAAGCAGTACCATTAAGCCCGGGTTACACACTTCTCTTCATACAAATCGTAAGCCCCTAATTTATCACTCGGGAGTCTGCCGCGAGCAGCTCTCTCCCCTCTCAGGAATTTTCTTCTGTTTCTTTTAATACCCGTTCTCCGAGTTTTCTCTATAGGAGAGAAAAAAGTATTAAAAGGCGAACGCTTATTGCCCATCGTAATCCTCGGCCTATTTGGAGAACAACATTTACGACCAGACATTTCAAGGAATGTTCGATTCACTTCTGGAGTCTGCGATGATCGAAGCCTCTGATCATTCGTCGCAGGAAATTAACTCGAAATTGAAAAACCTCTGGCAAAAGCTAAGATGTAATGAAATTCGTTCAACTAGTGAATGGAATTCGACGAATTTAATCTGAGATAACAAAACGTCGCTTTAAAGAGTCGCGGCTTCGGAATATTATATTCATGAAAATGAATCGACCTTAGTTCTGAATGCAGAATAACGAGAGACCGCGATTTACTCGGTGCATTTGCCCTGGTCAAAACAATAGCGCATATCTTGATCAGCTTATCTCTTATCGTCGAGAAAAGTGACGTGCTTGTTTTTTGAGTCTTGGTCCGTTTGAGAGCCTCTGCAAACAATCTAGTCGCGCAGCGACGCGTGTGACGCGCAAAATGCGGGTGCTTCAGACCGTCGACCCTCGACCCTTCGGTGCAGCCCGCCCCCGCCATTGAGTTTCGGGAAAAAGAGAGGAAAGTCGAAATTCGCCCTTTCGGTACGACTCACCCCACCGGACGCGTGCCCCGATCCACCGACCAAGATAATTGCGAATAACAGTGCGACAAACGGCCTGGATACCGCTGCTCCATAACGCGGATGAGGGATCACAATGCCCTTCCAGATCCGTACTTACGAAACGGACACACGCCGCGTCGTCTTGATCCGATAGATCCGAACTTACGACTTTTGGAATCAAACCGACGTTTCGTAATTGGAACGAGAGAATTTTCTCCTTGCGCAATTCAACCCTCGGATACAAAAATTTGCTCAAAGTATCGATAGATTATTGTCCCATTACTTTGCGCGAAGAATTTGGGATTTGCTCTTCGGGCATATTTATGAAAGGGCGCTTTGAAAACCAAGCATCATACGTCAAGTTTATCCCACATTTTCTCTTTCTCGTATATCCCATCTTATCCAGCTCAAAAAAGAATCGTTTGTCTACACCGGATATTCAATGAAGCTTTTCCATTGGATTCTTCCAGAAGGATCAGTGTCTTTCTTGCGTCTGACCTGGACCGTATGAAAAGTGCTTGGAATTTATTTAATTTTCATGCGTGAAATTGAAAACCCTCGGAAACATGCTTTTTCTACTTATACAAACTTAAAGTGGAAACCTCTTCGAATCTGTAGAAGAGTAGAGTAATAATTTTGGGATTTAACTACAATCTAAATTAGGAATTGAAAAAATTGGTTAACGCTGTACGAAGGTTCTCTCAGTTAGTTGCATCATCATCATCATAGCTTTCGCAAGGGCCAGGTCCCATCGAACAGAAGCATTAAGCTTGATCCTGGTGCGATGTTCAGCCAAGCGTATGACAACGTACTCAGCGAGGAGCTTAAAGCTCACTGCCAGAGTAGTCTTTTCAGAGCCGAGCTACCATCGCTCGACGTCCGTCAAACGTCAATTACTCTCACCCCCTTCTTAATCAAAGCCTCGACTCATTTTCCAAACTTTCTTTTTCAAACGGAAATACTTTTATGGGGAAATGGCTTTTTCCTTTTTTAGGACATCCGCACTTTTTTAATCAACTGTCGTGCGGTCTGGATTTGGTCTCAATGGCCGGGGAGTGGCTGACGGCAACGGCGAACACGAACATGTTCACCTACGAAATCGCCCCCGTCTTCATTCTCATGGAGCACGTGGTGTTGCAAAAAATGCGGGAGCTGATTGGCTGGGAAGACGGCGATTCCATCCTGGCGCCCGGTGGTTCCATCAGCAATCTTTACGCCTTCCTTGCCGCCAGGCACAAAATGTTCCCGTCTTACAAAACTCTCGGGCTCTCGGCCGTTGGTGGTCAATTAGTCATGTTCACGTCCGATCAGGTGAAACTTGCATTTTCATGCCACGTTTAACATTTAATTTGCTTTATTTTTTCAAAAGTTTTTTATTTATTCGAAATGAGTAATCTGATTTTTGAGTGAATCGGCGTTCTTTAATCAGTTTATTCCCAAATTCGGGTTCTTTCTCAAAATAGAATTGTTTTATTTGAAGTGAGTGCATCTTTGAAACTTACTTTTATTTTATTTAATTAAAAAAAAAGTTTATTGAAGGTTGCTTTTTTATTTTTAGTGCCATTATTCTGTAAAATCGTGCGCTTCTGTGTGCGGTTTGGGTACCGATAATTGCGTCATGGTGCCAAGCGACGAAATCGGTCGTATGATTCCGTCGAAACTAGAGGAACTCATTTTGGAGCGCAAGGCGCTGGGCCACATACCGTTTTTCGTTAGCGCAACAGCGGGGACAACAGTCATTGGTGCTTTCGACCCGATAGCAGAAATCGCTGATATTTGCGACAAGTACAATCTCTGGCTCCACATTGACGTGAGTATCGAAATTTTGTACAAATAATTTATCCTTCTTTCGAAACATTTCGTGAAAAGATCGCTATAGAGAGTCAAAAGTCTGACAAGGACGATGCAAACACCCAAGGTCGTTAAATTTTAAAGCGCAAATGCCAATTGTCCCAAGGATCACGGATAAATAATGCACGTGGAAACCTTCAGACTTTTGTCCTCCCGGAAAATTTCGGAAAGTCCATGAGAGCGGTGGATTTTCGCGTCAATTAGTCGAAACAATACCTTCTCTTTTTGAGTGAGCTAAAAAAAATTAGACCACGAATTCGGAAAGGAAATTTGTTGTAGCAGATAAAATATTTCCTATTTTTCATTTTTATCTGGCGCAAAGAACGTAAGAACGAACATTGGTGCTCGGCATTAAACCTTGGAAGACTTTTCATTTTACTAAGTAATTGTTGGCAAGTGTTTCGGAAGTAAAATGTTCGTCTGCACATTCCAGGCGGCTTGGGGTGGCGGCCTTTTACTGTCGAGGAAGTACAGACACCCACGATTGACGGGCATCGAACGGTGAGTAAAAACTTTACATTCAAAATTCCACCATTTCAGGATAAAGTGGAAATGTCGAATCAACAAAACTCGTGAGAGTCACTGTTTTCTATTCTTACGAAAAACAAAGAAACCTTACACTTCACTGGTTCGGAAACAAAGTGCCATTTCATCACGTCGAGAAGATCCCAAAATAAGATTCAATCTTAAAAGGGCGCCTAGCGAATCCCAGGTTTTATAGTTTATTAGGGCTTAGTTTGATGGACTCTCAGAAAAAACAGACTCGAGGAGTGTCGTGTGGCTTTGCGGGGACGAAATCAATACGGCGCAGCCGAAGAGTGCACAAGGTGGATCGGGCGAATTGGCGCGTAGGAAAATAGCTTTACATGAGAATGCGCAAGGGCGGGAAGAAAACTTTGGAGTCGAACTTGGTCGGATCCTAATGGATGGTGGGCATAAGCCACGATTAAACCAAATGCCTTTGTCGTCGCTCTTCGCAAGGCATTTTTTATACGGGAGATAACATTCTTCGCCGGCAGTTACTTTAAAAAATGACTTTACGAAGAACGCGCGCTGAGTTTAGATAAAATATCTCTCTTCTCCGAGAAACTTTTCGTCCCTCTTCTCATTTTTCGATTGTTTTAGCAGCTGAGGTGTAAGAAGGAAATGCACCGAGAGGGAAAAAAACAGGCGAGGGCCATCACGGCAAAGTGTCGTAATCCGTGACGTTTAGGGCTTTGAAAGGAGTGACTCCTGTCCTCGGCACATGGCAACTTTCACATCCACGCGGCGCGCGTTTACCCTCGCGAATGTGGGGTCCGAGATTCTATGGGGCTGCCAAGATTAATCCACGATTTGCATTCTGGAGCATCTGCTCCCTCGGCTCAGATCTGGAGAAAACAATCCCTGACCCGTGAGCATCCCCATTAAAAACGTTTTCCATTTGTGAGCGAATACGCGAAAAGACATTCCTCTGCTGTTCGAAAAAACTTTGTTTATTCCAGAAATTTGCATGTCTTTTACTCCCTACCAACAATTCATTGAAAGATGTTCCAGGAAGCTCATTCATTCCTTTTCTTCGATGAAATTCAAACTTTCTTTGGAGATTCTCTTAAATCAAATTCTTAGAGTAAAAGTTCGCTTCCGGTTGAACGGCATACTTTTCGATGCGCTTTTAAAATTCGCTCCCAAGTTTTGTAGAAAGGAAATGAAGGAATTTGTTTCCGACCCGACTGTACCGGGTACACAATTTCCTTCCTGGAGGTTCTTGATTAAAATGGCAAACGAAGGACAGAAGTTCGACGCAGGAGCAACAGCTGGTTCTGTTCCCTGGAGCACATTTACAGAACAGAACTCTTCTCTTATTGACGCGTCGCGTCATCGTATCTACCATTGCTCGCAAGCTCGAAATAAAGCCCATGTCCCGACAATGCCGGATTAAACTAGTACAAAGGGTTCGCTTTCCTCTGCGCTCGTCTTCCACTTTTTATCTTCCACTTTTTCTCGTTCCCTGCTTCTCTTTGTGCAAGATTGCCAAAGAAAAGGAATCTTTGTTTTGCGCCCGACAACGCAGTCAGTAATCAGAATTTGCATCTAAAAGCAAGCGCCTTTTCAACACTTTTCAGATGCAAAATATTTTTTTATTTTATTGTAATTGAAATCGTTTTATTTTTCCAATAAAGGGCTGTTAATTTTTATCGCTTGAAATGTTGCGTTTCTGAAATGAAACTTTCATGAGATGAGTCACATAAAACAGCATTCCGAAAATAGTTCGTGATTTTGTATTGCTGTGTCTAACAAACAACTGATTAAATGCGTTGTAAAATTACGAGTCGACTGTTGCATTATAATCAATAGTTTGTAAGTATGTCACAAAGTACGTTTATAAATAAATTAACAAATGGACGAGCAAACGAGTGAATAAACAAAAAAATTAATTGAAAATTTCTCTGTATGTAATTAAATGAACAAATGTATATTAAAAGAAGAGAATAATCGAACAAATATATTGGAAAATAATAAATGAAAAATGAAAAATGCCCGAAATGAAATACATTAATAGAACAAACAAATTGGAAAAGGAGAAACTCAGATGAATAGATGAATATCATTAATTTAATTTCGGTTCCTTTATTCATCGTTCTATCTACTTATTCATCAATTTTATATTTGTTCATTCATTTGTTTACTCATTCGTTTATTTGATTGCTACTATTAATTCATATGTCTAGAAGAACTAAATGATCAAGTTGTTTGATTATTAGTTTGTTTACTTATAGGTACATCAATTTATAAATTTTTCTCAAATAAGTTGTGAAAGTTCAATCAAGATTTTATGGAAAAAAATTAGCACACATATCCTCTATTACGAAATATCATCGAGTCTCGCAACTTCACTTTTTCCGTCAGTTTTCGTAATGTTTTCCATCAAATTTTGTTGACAGGTTGTTCTGAAGTAATAGATTGTAAATAAGGTAAACTTAATTTAGCCAAAATAAGGGTCGGCATTGGTTTGAAAGTCGCCCGAAACTTATTGTCATGAGAATGTGGTACGAGATTGGGTAATTAGCAGCAAAGGCAATATATATTATACTTCTGTTAGGGTTGGCATTTTATGCTACGAGAATGGATACGCTGAATGGAACAGGCGCCAGCCCCAGATGTGAATCGCATTAATCAACCGTGCTCCGTATTTGAACGTCAAGGCACGCATTTTAGCTACAGAGCATAAGAATGTACAACGCGAACTTTTTATTTAAATAAACGAAAGTCATGACTTTCCACTTACAATTATCTCCAAAAATTGCACTCGTAAAAAGATTTGGATCGGGAAAAAACAATTAATATCGTTCGGCAGAATTATTGCAGAAACTTGCAAAATATTCAAGTTAGAGTCGGATTCTTTTTAATTAATCGATCATAAGGAATCACGTTAAACAAAGTTCGCGCATGTTCACTTGGACATAAATCGCAACTAATGGAAAACGTCTGCGGATGACACTATTTTCATAGCGCGGCACTCGAAATCTCGTACACCCTCGCATCAGCGTCAACAATCGCGAGGGATGGAAGTTGTGTAAATGTCACGCGCCATGTATCTATACCATTTGTCATAAACACTCTACACTTCGCCACAAGTACGAAGATTCGTTTACCGATGGTCTTTTCGAAAAATCCATGACCCAAACTGACGAAGCCCACGTCGAAGTAACGACATCGATGCCACAAGTTTTTCCTATTTTTGGGTCAAAGGTGGAAATCCGGTAGGGATAATTCTTCACTTTTTTGAGAAGGGTTACAGCAGGTTCCTACGTTAGGGTGTTTTTCTGCGGGGGCAAATCCGACCTCGTAGCTATATTAATAGTTTCTGTCGAATTGATGGACCCTGCTGATACAGAGCGAAAGATAGCTCATATTTTATCCCCTATTACCTCTCCTGGGACCGGATAAGAGTTTGATGACCAGCTGAGGCCGATCGGCTTTTTCACTCGCCTTCGTACGCACACTCTAAATAATCTTTCGAAACGAGTTACGACACTGTTACTCGAATCGACTCCATAATCTCTGCAGTCGATGGAAATTAATTGCAAAATTGTATAAATTACAAACGGGAATGGAATTTAAACGAACTTTGAAAACTGATAGAAAATGTTTCGGCGCTCGCTCAATACTTTTGTTGCTTCTTCCAGGGCTCAATCCGTGACTTGGAATCCTCATAAACTCATGGGTGCACTTCTACAATGTTCCTCGATTCATTTCAAGGAGGACGTGAGTAACTAAAGCTTGCAAATTTTTACTGTAAAATCACAAACCTGAAAGTTGTGAAATGTTAAACTGAGAATTTTGCGACTTGTCGGGCGTACCGTTTATTGGGATAATTATTTATTCCCGATACCGTTAAGGCCCTTCCAATAAATCGCGAGTGGCTTATTAAAAAAATGAACGTCGCACAAACTAGCAAACTTACGGAGAAAATTACATCGAAGGAGGGCGATGTCGCATTCCAAAGGGGTAGACGAACGGCACGCTACGTGGACTACTACAGGAATTTAATTAAACTAAGAGATAACATATGTTACCGACGCCAATGATGGGAGAAGGAAGGCAGAGGGCTGGCGTATTCCCCTCGCAGTTCAGTTATTGCTAACTCGACCCTTCCCCCTTAGATATTAAAATTCCGTGCACCGGCTGCTTTTCGAGCGAGAAGGGTATCATTTTTTTCTACTTTTTATACTCTTCTCTGTCCACATTGAGATCGTCGAAGTGTCCAAGTTGATACAAATTTTACTACGAGGCCATTCCGAACGGGATGCTGCAGTTTCGGTCGCTAAATATCGATGTTTTCACGGGTGGAAAATGACGTATTTGAACGAACTTTGATTTCGAAGATTTTAGTAACGTTATATTGAAGAAAAAACATATTGATCTTATCATTCAGAGATTCTATTTATTTTTTAAAATGTTATGTATAATAAAGCTTTGGCGAAAAGTATAAAACAAGTGAAAAATTGAAGTTTCCGAGTCAGAATACTCGATACTTTGCAAAGTTAGCAAACAGGGAGAATTCGTTTTTTATCTCTAAACTGCTTTAAAGGTTCCTCAAATCAAGCAGCCATTTTGTAAGTTTGATAACACTTCACTTGCTGCGCATGAGTTGAATCTGTTTATCGAACGGGAGTTCGGGAAAAACTGAATCTGCTCGAGACGGAAAATGTTATGTTAATGAGAAATGCAATTCCCTATCCATTAAACTCCACGCTCAAAATTTCGTCTTGCAGAAAATAACTTCACATTTCATTACCAACAGGGACTTTTAATCAGCTGCAATCAAATGTCAGCCGAGTACTTGTTCATGACCGACAAATTGTACGACGTTAAATATGACACCGGTGACAAAGTCATACAATGCGGAAGGCACAACGACGTTTTTAAGCTATGGCTGCAGTGGCGAGCCAAGGTAAAAATCTTCCCCGATGTACAAGAAAACGACCGAGCTCGATGAAAAATGTCCTGATTTCCAGGGAACCAACGGTTTTGAGAAACACATGGATCGACTGATGGAGCTCACGGAGTACATGGTCGAGCGAATCAAGCAAATGCCAGACAAGTACTATCTGATTCTCGAGCCCGAAATGGTCAATGTCTGCTTCTGGTACGTGCCAAGTCGAGTGCGCAACATGCCCCATGGACCCCAAAGAGAAAAAATCATGGGCGAGGTGATTTTTACGAAGTTTTCATTCCTT
>JABFQM010001270.1:0-22841 GCA_022816865.1 Zelostemma sp. ZL-2020
ACTACAACCTCACGCGCGGCGTTCAAAGACCAATTTTGCCTCCGTGGTACACAATGTACTATTTTCGAATATGTAAAACACATTTTAAACGTGAAAAACCGAGAAATACACGAGCTTTTTCGTGACATTTTTCGTACATACATTGATCCGTGCCTCGTGATGCAAATGCAATGTTTGAAAAGAGATTTGCGCAATGCTCAATTTTTTTCTACATAATTTCAAGAAAAATGCAACATTATTAATTTCAAATGCTTCGAATTAATGATCATTCGTTCAACATAATATTATAATAGGTATGTAATTTATTAATTGAAAGATTAGTTTTTTTACTAATTTGTATGAAACAGCAAACATGACTCATCCAATGATGCCGTTTTAATTGCGCTATTTATTTTATCCCATGATTATAGAGAAAATGCAAAATTCCTGTCATAATTGTAGAACATAATAATATGTAACTCGATCTTTTTCCTGATGAAGCCAAAGTGTTACGATCTCATATTACCGGCTGGTGGCAAATCATAGAAATGAATCCATGAACGTCGTTGTTTCTGGAAACTTGACCCACTTTTGAAGAATTTTCATTGTCAATTATGATCGTCACGTATCTTGTTAAATGAAGTCAATTTACTGATGTTGTTTTTAATTTGAGAACGAGTAGTGGCTTTAATTAAGCTTAAAACGCATTATCTGTTTGGAGATTATTATTGATATTATATGTTTTTTTCGAAAACGTAGATACTAGAAGGGAAATCGCTTTATTCTAGTTCGAGTTTTGATGATATTTTAATTCGAACGTTGAAGGAAGCGGAGAAAAAATGCTCTACATTTTGTGCTGCTTTGTTCAAAGATGAAAGCGCAATAATGAAAAAAATGTCATCAGTCTACACACTGGCTTGCGCATAAACTAAATCAACTAAGATACTGTACAGCATTATCCTTCCATTGTTTTTCTTAACAAACGCACTGCTGTCATTTCTCCTATCTCTTTTCTGAAAAAGGTAGTTTTGCTCGTCATTATTGTTGTCACACATTTCCGTAGATATTGGATTTCCACGATGTCGCGAATGGCGATAACGCCACTGCCGTTATCGGTACGGTACGGTAGTAACATTAGACGAGGGAAAATGAAACAATTATTAACAGCGATACTATTTCGAAATTACTGGTCGGAAATTACCTGTAATTTTTCTCTCTCTCTCTCTCGCGTTTACTACTCGTAAGCTATAGTAGGTAGCTACTTTTTAGTCTGGCTCTGAAATGCTCGCATAGTCTAGACGCGCGTTTGAGTATACAGCTTTTTCTTGGTTAAACGATGAAAAAAAAGATGCGCGTGCTGTTAGTTGCCGTTTCCCGAAAAATACGTGATTGTGATAACGAGTCGCGCGTGCGATTAAACAGCTGTTCAAAGAGCACACGACGCAAACGTCGCTCATCGCAATGGCTATAATAAGCAGTTTTAATCTTGAACATCGCTATCGAGCTATCGAGATGAGGACTGAAGCTCGATTTCGTGCTCTGGGATAAGCCGCGTTTGTAAAATATGGATTTAACGCGCGTCGGATGATCGGTTAATGCGGGTTAATGGAAACATACTTGAACGTAGGTTCGAGTTGCGCTTGGATTCAAACCTTTTTTTTTATCATCGACTTTGAGCAGCGAAAAGAAAGTCGATTGGAAAATAACGGATGGGGACGAGAGGTTAGGGACGCGCGATTAAGAGCGAAAGAAATATCGTCGAAATATCGTAGAAATATCGTATAAGCATGAGAGGAGTGAAGCCACACTCTTGTACCGCTAATTATAGTTTACGGCTTGTATCGAATCTTCCCTGGGACTCGAGAGTCGGGAGTGTCGAAAGAGAGGAGGAGATGTGGTTGTAGCGGAGGCTGGATTTTTCATCGATACCAACTGCTGGCGGCTGCTGCTGCTCTTCCGGTTGAATTGCCCACGTCGCCGCCTTACTTTCCTTTCGCCTATCTTAAAACGCATTTCTTCATAAAAACCGTTTCATCCGAGATTAACTAACGATGCTTTGTCATTTTTATTTTCGTACCTACTTATTGCTTAGAAAACATGCCGATTTTTGCATGGAGTCGAAAAATTGAAAAATTGCTACCCGTGAAATTACGAAAATGGAACGTAAATCAAGTTTTGCCGTATAAAAGTACGGATTTAATAACAACTAACGGGTTCTACAACATTTACAGGTTCACGTTGAATTGTTAATTATTGTTGAATCCCCTACTAAAAAAGTATGAAATAATAGTGTACAAAAACCGGGAAAAAAAGGAGGAAAACCTGCAGTTTTGCAAAAACTAATGACGTAAAATTACGTAATATCCGGTGTTTGAGCATCTTCATTCATTTTCCGACTCATAAAATTGGGGTCTTGTTGGCATATCTTCAACTTTGTGTTATCGCAATACTACCAAGTATGTAAAGATAACAGCTTTTTGTAAAATAGCAATTCGATTGATTAATAAAAAAATAACAATATTAAAATTTGAATGCATTCAAATAATTTGTTTCCAACGACAAGGCACAAAGAACAATAATCTTGTTGCTTTATGGAAGTTGCTGGAGTAAAAAAAAATTGAAGGACTATTATTATGTTTTTCATGATAAGCAGCGTTTTAAAGAAGCAAAGGATGAAGAGAAGAGCGAGTCTCGGAGCCTTGACGGTATTATAACTACTATATGTATTATAGTAAGGCGATCCATCTCGCTTTCTCCCGATTTCTTTGTTGTCGCCGTAGAGATGAGAATCGATGAGAAATCAATACTTGAGAAAAGGCTGCTGCTCGGAGTTATACATATTTGTGAGTCGAGAGTTAGCTTCGATTACGACGCGTCGTCCTCGCGCGACGAAACAATATTATAACTAACTATTGAGGAGAAGTAACAAAGCGGACGGGATGAAATATGGGATGTAGCTAGTTATTTCATCAAGATCGTAAGTGGTCTGGACATCGCACTAACTTTTCGCGCACGTCCCTGTCGTCGGCTAATTCATCTCTGCAATTATTCAAAGTAACAAGCGAGTGATATTTGTGTACACAGCTCGCTCGCTGGCTAATATCACAGTTCAATTGCGGCTATTATTACGAACGTTTGAGCTCTTTATTGCAAGTTCAAGTTGACATGATGGATGAGAATCCGCAACGACGACGACGACGACGACGACGACGACGACGATGATGGCATGGATAAACTCGCAGCAAGATTTTCTCTCGATATTGATGGAAGCGGAGAGTTTTGCCAGCCGGAAGATCAGCAATTATTAAGCTGTTATCGCAATAGGCGCTTATTGTGCAACTTGCATTTGCGGAAATACGCACAATGCAAGACGCTTCCGAGGAAGCGTCTTCTTCGTCGCAATTATTGCAAGCAGCGGTGGGTCTCGGGTGATTAGAAAAAAAAGCGATTGTTGTAGTTAATCTTTCCACAGCCTCGGCGGAGCTGAGCAAAGGCATGTGAAAGCGATAACTTTTTGCGGAGCAGCCGAGTAATCAGCGCTGATTTTATAATCAAAAGAATGCCTGTTTAGACAAAGGCTATTTTTCCTTCGCCCGATGATAACGACGTTCCAAGTTGTCCGAGAGGGCTGTACGGCTGTACGCGTGTGCTCGATGCCACAAAGAGCAATTTGTTGACTCGACAAATAACACTTGGCCAAACTTTTACTCGACTTTATCTCGAGTTTCCATTTTTCAAGATCTTCATATTTTAATCTTGCATGTATGTATATGATGATACAATAATCGAATTATCTTATCCACGCAAATTGCTTTGCAATTGGAACATGAAAATATTATCATCCATTGTTGCAGCCATTTAAATAATGCCTGAATCGCAAAACTCTGCTGGCTTTTGCCTGCAGAGTTTGCAATGCAACGCAACGCAACGACGCGCGCACGCACATGTGGCCGTATGTACAATGTCGTCTGTATCGTGTATTTTGCGCGCACATATATCATATACATATACGAAACGAAAGAAGACGGCAGCGGCAGCGGCAGCGGCAGCGGCAGCGGCAGCGGCGGCGAGAGAAGAGTGCGCGTAGGTCGCTGCTAGGTTTAAACATAGCCTCTGACGTCAGTGGGTGTTCTTCTTCTGTCGCTGATGATGCCATTTCATGCCAAATCTGCGCGCTTGACTGCATTTTTTTCGCGTCTAGCGTAGAATCTCGCATACAAATTTGCCAATTGTGTCCTGGATGCGCCCAAACAACGTTGAGAATGTTAAATCGCGGCAATTGAGCGCCGAGCTGAATGAGACAACCGTTTAATTCAATCGGTTCGTCCGAGTGATTTGTTAGGCTCGTACGTACATCTAACAGAGCAGCCAAATCTTTTCTGTCTGTCTTTCTTTCTTCATCAGTTGCGACTACATACTATTGATCTCGCCTAGGCAATGGCCCGGTTCATTCCAAACAATGCGAGTACCTAATAGAAGGGAACTTGCGTGGCGTGCGTTTTCGCGTCCAATTGCCGACAACAATGGCACAAAAGAGACGAATAAACGCCTTGATTGCTCGAATGATAAATTTGCGGCGTGCGTGTTGCACGGAGCTTCTTTAATATTCTCCGTGCCTTTCCTTCATATTCGCTGTCGCAAAAAATCTCGGCGTTGATGTAAATTCAGTTAGGTATTTAATTAAACGCGCTTGAAATCCTGAAATCTTTCATTGAAACGCCCACACTGCAAAGCGAACCTTCGAATTGATCCTCCGAGGCCTCGGGGGATGAAATAATTAATCGGAAATAGGGTAACGCGATCATTGTACAATACGGCGATCATTGCTTCGTCATCGCATTTAAATACGAAAATATAGTCGCAACGGCACGACACGCGATTGTTGAAGGACTGTTGGTTGTCCTTGCGACATCGGTCGCGTGCTCCTTAAATGGCGAGGAGAAGGTGGATGCGAATCGTGAATGATCTGTAATGGTCGTTGATTTTCGTCGTGCCGCTTAAAGCCTCGATTCGATTTTCAATCTGCTTTGAACTTTGGGTCCCCTCTTTTCATTTCCTAGAATGGAAACAAATAAGTAGTAGAGTAGAGGAGAATTTTCATCAACTAAAGCATTCGTGCTTGCGTTACACTTTTGTTTATTATTGTCATTATTTAAATGGCAAATGAGGACAGAGAAATGCGTAAATGCGCGTACAACGTCCCTGACATAGTTACCAACGATATTATCCTGCATTTTCGGCCATTCATTCCGCACGCAGAGAATTCTTTGCTTCGAGAATGAACGCGACGACGGCTTTTATAGCACGCCTAATGTTTAAAGTTTAGAGCACTGCAAACTTAACGAACGCTCTCACACATAATTTTTATTTATGGCACGCACAGTTAGTTATAATGGCTATAATGGTGGCTATTTTTACCGTGATTCTTGTTTATCGTCTCGTTGAGCGTTATAGGATTAATTATATATTATGCCGCCTCAATAATTACATTCCGTAATGCGCCCATGTGCATAGAGCGGGTGATTCATTAGCAGTGAATCATGTGATATCCTACAACACCACCGTAAGCAACTCGATCTTCTTCCACCATCACTGTTGCTTATATTATTATTATACGTATTCATGAGGCATCTTTTTTTCCTCATCGCGTGATGTCAGACCAAGTGCTTATATAACAAATTACAAGTTGAAATTTGCGCGAAAATACACAAAATTCTTTTAAAAAGTTTGCGAAAAATATTCAATTGTAATCGAATCATAATCAAGGTTCGGTGTAAAATATTGCACGGTATTGCTTAATTTGTTGGTTTTTTCTAACCGACTTTTTATTCCTCTTTTGCTTATCAGTGAGGTATCTTTTTACGTTATCATTAATTTCCTCACCTCTCGAAGTATTTGTTTATTTATTCGACTGTTGACCGCAATTCTTTATCCAAATGAATACATACGTATGAATTAAGTAAGAGAAGTAACGTAATATTCAAGTCTGCATTGAATTTGAATACAAAAATGCGTATCATTCGGTTTAAATACAAATAAAATCTTAATTCCGATGCAAGTTTGATTTCCATTACAGCTCATTGCATTTTATGTAATCAAGTTTACGCGATCATGCATTCGTAATTGATTAGAACATATTTTGCATGATTCATATATATAGTAGACAAAATGGGGAAAGCGTTTTTTTCAAGTATATCTTAAACGTTAGATGAACTTTACAGTAAATACTTGACACTGCGAAAAGATGGATTCGACAATAGCTAATTTGGCTCCCTTTTCAAGCGACAATGGATTTGAAGGGACAAAACATGAATTTGCTCGAAAAGATAGGCGCGCGCGAGTGAATGGGCCTCGTGTACAACAGTAACAAATAATCGCCGATCGGTAGGTCGGAACGTTCCCGCTCGTTATTGCTATTGTTGCCGCTGCTATTGCTTTTCATCAGAGCGCGCGGCGCGCGCGGGCATCGGCAGCGATATTCCCATCAGCAGCTATATTAATAGCAACATAACGACACGATTCGCTCGGTTTTGCGCTCCATTCACTCGAGAGCACCTTTGCCGCCGCCGCCGTTGCTTGCTTGCTTGCCTGCCTACACCTTTCCGTCTGCCCATTCATGGTGTTTCGTATATTATGCCACCTCTACGGCTCTAGCATGCGTCGCTGACCGTGGCAAGTCGAGCGCGTGTACTATATATCGTTATCTCATCGCCGCAACTTCACTTCCATTTATCCCTATCTTTTTACCGTTTCTACATGTATTTTTTATATTTTATTCACGTGCCACGTACCGTTAAATTCGCCAGCCCTCGTTTCCTCGGTATCTCGGGATATTTTAAGCCTACGCCTCCTCCTCCTCGTCATCATCATCATTATCCGATTCATTCATCCGAAAAATCCTGGCATATTTCGCCATGGAACATCCAAAAATATATATCATCTGTTTGTTTGAATTCGTCCGTCCGAGCACGTTGAAATCGCGACTTATTTCGGGTCTCGTCTGCGCTATAATGGCGCGTGCTCCTCCTGTAATAATATAGCATGTATCTGAACGCGGCCAAACGCAGCGAACAGTTAATTCGCATCCCTTCGAGCAGACATTTCAAAGGGCAAAAAGCATAAAAGCTTGACAGCTAGTCAAGCTCTATTCATGTATGATTTAACGATGAAAGTGATAGAGTATGATATCGATTATGAAACCGGTTTACCTATACGATTACCCACAGGTGCAAAGTGTGTATGACTGAAACACTTGATAGTCCGTCGCTTTCTCGCGTTCTCGCGTTCTCGCTTTCTCGCTTTCTCGTTTTCTCGCTTTCTCACTTTCACGTCGCTCTGGGCATTCCGCGCCAAACACAAAGAGGCCGTTAAATAAAGCTAATCAAGATTCGATTAATCTGCCGGTGAAAAAACACCGGGGGATATTGGAGGAGCGCTCCATGCTCATACTCCGGAGGCCAACAATCATTCAATTTATTTATGCAAATTCTTTCGCCATTTTTGTCATTCGCAAAATTTGCGAATGTTAATAATCATTCTTTTAGTACGTCGATCTTCGAGTCGGGCGAAAAGTATAGCGACCCAGAACCCGGCCCCACCCTGGCGAATCGTCTTTTATACCTTCTATAAATACCTCGACATGACCCAGTTTTTACTCGGAAAAAAGAATCATTAAAACTCCTAAGAAGAAATACAAATTCGTGTATGGGTGACGAATTTTTAATATCACCACCGAGCGCGGGCTTGTTTTAATATTTACTGAAAAACGAAAGAAAGGGATTATGGCGATGGAGGAGATGAAATGAGCAAGCACAGCAGCCCCCGCTCGTTTCATCAAGTGTGCCAGCCCTTCTCGTATTTTGCTTTTACTCCGTCTCGCCGCTTAGGTATATTATTATGAATCGAGTCTTAATTCCGAGTAGGTGCATGAAAACTTCCCACGCGAGCCTGTTTTTCGAAACGAGCAAAAAGCCGGATTTTTGACCACCTCGACGACGACAGGAAACAAGGTTAATGTTTATTGGCGCGATAATATTTTATGCTTCATTTATCGCAACGCGAGTTCCTATAAGCGCCCCTATAAACGACGATGACCTTTTGCGTCGGAGAAAAAACAAAAAAACAACTTGATAGACTAATCGCGTATCTCGATACGAGACAATTTCTTGCGTAATCTCGAAACTTCGATGCCGAGAATCTTCAAGTACTGGACGAATGAATCGTCGCATTCACAAGAATGCATTTTATTTTTTTCCTATGGCGAATATTAACCAAGTTTTCGAGTCAGCAAAATATACATCACGAGGTGCAGCAGCCGAGACATTAATACTGACATTAAGACTCGGGAAATGCCAGGGAATGAAATTTCCCAGGTTCAACTGTTGATTATCGCGATGTGTTTCCCGATGGCGCTTCTTCCGCTATGAAAAGGAGGAGCGCGTATTTGCCGAGTTCTGAAATTTTTCGTGTGACACGCCCGAATGGGATATCGTGTTCGTTCTGGAGGGTCAACCAAAATCGATATATGTATATACTTACATATCATGTGAACGCATCGCGAAACAAGTCGATGCGAAAATGCTCGGACGCTTTTTTCTCCGGCGACGTCGCTTCAAATATTCATGAATCCTTCAATTATTCATGATTGCACAATTACGTACAACTTGTTCCCGCGAAAACAGCAGCGACACATCTTGAGATAATGCATACTATTTTAAAACGTCCTGTCCTGTCCTCTCCTGTTTTTAAAACGTTTATTAAATCGCTTGATCCGTACACAATGAG
The DNA here is from genome assembly GCA_022816865.1 of Zelostemma sp. ZL-2020. Classification (NCBI taxonomy): domain Eukaryota; kingdom Metazoa; phylum Arthropoda; class Insecta; order Hymenoptera; family Platygastridae; genus Zelostemma; species Zelostemma sp. ZL-2020. Next base: position 8,764 of record JABFQM010001270.1, read on the forward strand.
CAGCGTAATGACTTTTCAGCATTATGCCACGGAATAAATGTAGTTAAACATTTTGGTCGAGCGTTGATCGTTAAGTTTTGCTATTAAGTCTTGGTGTGTGATTGAGTATGTAGGCACGTAAAAATACGTAAATGTCGCACTCTGCATCTGCTATTTATACTTAATGAAGAGCAGCAGGAATTCTTAGGGACTTGAATGTTATTTTCCCGCGCTGAAACGGCCAAATTATACTTATCAAAGCCTCACCTTTCCTCAAATGTCGAAAAACTGTCTATTCTCTCTGGGGAAAGGATTTCAACCCTGTCAAATAGTTGTTCGGAAGTTCATTAAAATATTATGTCAAGTTGCGTCCTGATTCGAATACCTGGATTCCACACATTTTTTTCATCGATCTTGTTAGATAATTGTTTTCCGTGCCTAAAAAAATGTTTTTACATGCGAGATTAGACCAAGAAATTCATGTTTGATTATAAACATCAATTTCTCAAGTGGTCCACAGATTTTTCGACTGTAACGGAATTTGAAGCAAAGTGCCGATTTCGATACGTTCGAACGTACATATTATACAAAAATCTCCCGAGATAGTTTGGCACAATTGTTATTCGTTAATTACTTATAAACATTCAAATTTTTTAGGCACTGTTTTGTTGAAACATTAATTCCTCACGAAGCAGTTTCTGGAAAGACTTGCAATTTAATATTCATACGTGAAAAACTCCAAGCTTTGTGACGCATTTCAATTTTTTCACAACATGTTATGTAAGCGCAAAATATCGAATGTTTATACACAATATTGAAGAATTAGTCGGAATTAGTCCACTTCACGCTCAACTTGCGAAACTTTGTTTCGGCCCAATCTTTCAAAACACTTTCATAATCGCATTATTTGTGCAAGCAGCAGCAATTTTTCTAGCGCTCGCTCGCTTGCAACTTGAGACGAATCGCTACGTTGGCTACGACAAAAAGCGTATAAGTTTGTATCCATAATTTGTATTTTTACGCGCGACTTTTTGTTATTCATAACAATGAAAATAATTTGGCGAAAATACTGCAAATAAATATACAACCCTTTAATTAATAAATAAGAAAAAGGACAAGAAAGTCGGCCGAAAACTTTGTCTCGTGAAAAGTACATGGAACTTTGAATTTCATTGTTGAATTGGAAAATACCTTTACATCCATAAATTGTTTGTCCGTATAGACGAAAAATTAATAACAATTACTCAGAACAGGTGAAATTATGAAACTATTTTATTTTATTACCATTATTATTATTCAAATAATTATTATTTCCTAATTATATACACTCGAGAAACAAATCAAATAACATTTTCTGGCATTGCAGCAATGACTGCAGAATTTACAGTTTAGAGATATGGTTTTATTGTTGCGCAAGATCAGTTGCAGAATCTGGCAAGAATCTGGGATTCCCTTTTTCGTCAAAAAGTTATGCATTTTAATCGAGAGGCATTTAATTTGCAATTGAATATCATTGAATTTTAAACGATTTTGACCACGTTCGTCGACTCTGAGACATCGTTAGAGGAATCAATATAATGAACATTTAAAAGCAAAATGAGAATGGCAAGATCTTGTTTCTGATCGAGAAATCATTCAGAGGTAACAAATGTTTTGTGCTTGTAATTTCGTACACTTGGAAGAAAGATTTGCTTTCGATAGAAAATTAATTTACAAGCGTCAATAAATAACTATATGTATTATTCTATATTCACGCAAGTTAAAAATGCAAAGTTTTCATATGTTTTTCCGGTTCGTTTCTGCAATTTTGTTGAAGAAATTCTCAAGTTTTTCCACAAAACGTACAAAAACGCCGGGATTTCCGTCGTTCGAATTTAATCGAGGTTTTTCGTTCATTCTCGCGAAGCAGAAGCACGCCAAATCCGGGATTTTTTTTAGCTTTTTCCGGCTTTCCGTAAATCTGCGAATAAATAAAACAAAAATCTGGCAAGAATATTATTCTTGCCAGATTCGCAAATATTCGAAAATATTCGAAATTGTTGTATCATTTTATAAAAAAACTTGCAAGTATACGGAAAAAATTGCAAGAGTTTTGCTATACAACGATCTCAAAGAATAAGCGTCAATTAATGATTTTGTGTAAATTTATTATTGTCATGTAGTTTCAGATCAGGAACGACGTCTCATTGGTCTAATTTAGCTGTGCAAAGTCTTTTTAAATGTTGAATTTCTAGTTTTTCGCGTAATATTTAAATTTCTTACGCGTAATTTTTTAACGAAAAAGATAATTCCAGATTCATGCGAGATTCTGTAAGCAGTCTGGCGCAAGAATCATGCCAGATTTTAGCAGTTTGCCATTAGAGAAGGCCAAGAATGCGACTAGGGTGATTAGCAGTAAAATTCATCCCCCCCGAGTCCCATCACGAGCGATAAAAACGCGTGACGATTTCGCGACGAATTCGTGACGGGGTGGTTGGCCTCGTAAAGAGAAAACGAAGGGGGGATTGTATGTGCAGTAACAGCATCAGCAGCAGCAACACCGTGCACTTCTCCCTCGACCAGAAACGAGTCATTTGTACTGCACACGTTCCCTCGGAGCGTGCGCTCGTCAGATGTCATTGTCTTTCCGTCCCTTTTCTTTTCCGCGACCATTATATTTCAATATTATCGCGGCTGTTTCAGTCAAACGATCGCTAAAAATAAAGGGGTGCCCCCACGCAACGAGCAAACGGGGTCGTTTCGTGCCGCTTTCATCAACCGAGCCGAGAACTTGATCGCGCGAGTCCTCTCTCGTGAGAGGACTCGCGCGAGAAGTAAATGGGCGGAAAAATCCGGCACTGCCGTAATCTGGTCGAACTCTCTTGAAAGATTCGAGCGAGCTCCCTCGGCAATTTTCCGTGTCTGCGTGTCTGCGAGCCGCGAAGGGCATAAGGGGGAGGAGAGAGAGAGAGCTGTGGAGTTGATAAGAAATTTCGCATTGTTTCTCGAGAATCGAGTTGCGCAAGATATGCGCTTGTACGTCGCGCCGCGACTCGAAGTATTTCCCTCTGAAACGCTTTTTGCCGACGCAAAGTGTTTCTAAAACTGCAGCGACAGCTGCTGGCACCTTGCGTCATTTCGGCTCCTGCTTTCGCCGATTACGGCACAGAACGACTTTGAACAGCGCAAACAGCGCGTATTATTAATAGAAATGTGTGTGTGTTTCACGAATATCGCCGCGATCGCCGCTACCGACTCGATTACGCTTTAGCCGTAGCAAATTAGTGGCCATAGGAAAAAATGTGGCTCAATGTTCAATTGAGACCGATCAAGAAATTATTGGCCATTAAACGTTCTCAAAGAAGCAATAAATTGCATGGCATAATGCTTTCTTATCGTCCATTCGAAAACGATAAGAAAATTCTTACCAAATCTCTAAAGTCACTTCTATTTTCGGACCCAGCAAAAAGTTCCGATTCGTTAAAATACAAGTCGGATTTTGCTCGTAGGAGCGCATTTGAATGACTGTTTGGTCGTACAGAACCATATTATACGTATGTGCGGGCGGCTGCCGCACGCTCATTCCCGCCTACAATTGAGCAAATGGCCTCTGCTGAGGCCGCCTCGCTCCAGTACGCCCAGCATGACTCGAAACTTGATGCAATTTCCACGTGAAATTGGTCGCATAAAGGACCGGAAGGAAAACGAAACGCGGAACAAACCGGCGTTGTTATTGGCAGCTGTGAAAGCATGTTTCCATCACGTGCGCGCCACTCGAAAGTCCTTCCACGAAAACTCCGTTTCCCTTTATGTATTTATGCCAACCGAACAACAACGACTTTTTCTTTTTTCTTTCTCAAGACCCGAAAAGCAAAGCTACGTTTCCCCGAGAGCATTTCGTTTTGAGAAATCGAGTGCTCTCTCGCGCTCTAGCGACTTTTTGCCCGTTAGTTGCGCTCGCTCATCGAATAAAGGCTCGTTGGATCGGCTTCTTTGAGCTTTTCTTGCTCTTGTAATCTTTTTCATGCGACGTGCCGCTGCTACTGTCTCGATGCGCCCGAACAGCAGCAGCAGCAGCACTTTGTATCGCGTATTGTTGTAGTATACAGTTGTCGCTCCACTCGACGGCTCGAGAGGATATCCGCGCAAAGTGGGATGAAACCCTTGAGCTACCCTTGTCGACAACACCCTCTCCAACGGGTAGAGGGTGTTGTCCTCGTCTTCTCGAGCCAAGTCTTCGCGGAATAAGTACAAAAGCCGCTAACTCTAAATAGGATGATTCTTTTCTTTTCCCTTAGCTGCAGGGAGCCTGCGTGTAATTTTCTACAGTACAGACGCTAAAAGATTAGCGCGAGTATGTAAAACTTTGTCGGGAATGGAAAACGCGTTTCGAAGAGCTATTCTTACACGCGTGACAAATTGTCATTTTTGTTATCTCGTAATTTGCTTTGTTTCCGGAGAGTAACGAGTTTTGTTGGCACGAATGTAGCAGTAATCTCATTCCGGGATCATCGAGTTACTCGTCGATAAACGCAATTGGAAACAGATGCGAAATGATAATATAATATATACCGCAGTAGAGTAGCGCAGCAATAAAAAGACGAACCTTCCTGAAGCATTACTTGAATCGAGTTTATTTGATGATTGCAGACATTGCCATGGATTGGTCGGATCACGCTCTATGGTGGCCAGCGCGTAACCTTTGGCTGACCAGAACAAGGACGACACTCGACCAGTATAGCGTTGCGGCAGATGCACTTTTACATTTCACGCCCATGCACAAAACACTGCGCGTTCAGTTACCAGATATGCGATATCTGGATTGCAGAGTTGATTTTTCCGTCAAGACTTTCAACGCCGTCATAAATTTATGCAAAGAACTCGGTGAGTTATTACGAAAACATTTCACGAAAAATTTGGAATTTGTCATTTAACGCTCGTTAACGCTCGTTTACGAAATGTAGGTATCAGGCACCCGGAGGAACTTTCGTTTTGCAAGCCTTTAGAAGCGAATCATTTGAAGTACAATCTGAAAGATCAGCCGGCCAAGAAGAGAATCGAGAATCAGAAAAACGGCGGTCATTGGCACGTACCGGCCGACACAAACACATTCATCCCGGTAAGCTCAAGTCCGCGGGGCTCGAACGGTAGTTTGGACAAGAGCGGCAGCAGTCCATTTATGTGCGCCCCGGTCACTCCGAGCTGCAAAAACCACAGCAGCAGCACGCCCATCAGTTCGCCAATTTCGGTACGTAAATAATCATCCCAGAGCTGCAAACTTTGTATACATAGATTTAGCGAACGCTAACAATGTCGATTATTTTCTTACAGCATTCCGGAACGTGGAAAAGGAATAACAATTCGTCCGGTTTCGGTAGCACGGGCTCCTTCAATGCAAACAACAGCACCATGAGCCTGGAGGCTTTGAACGGCGGATTAGCAGATTCCCTCGCCCAGAGCCCGACAAGCATCTCGGCGGATGTTCGAGCGAGACTCGTACGACCGAGGAACCTGATAGAGCGCGCCAGAATGAACGTCGCCTGGCTGGACTCGTCCCTTTCCATTATGGAGCAGGGAATACGCGAATACGACACCCTCAGGCTCCGCTTCAAATTCTACTCGTTTTACGATCTCAATCCGAAAACAGACGCCGTCAGAATCAACATGATTTACGAGCAAGCCAAGTGGCAACTTCTCACCGAAGAGATCGATTGCACGGAGGAAGAGATGTTGATGTTTGCCGCGCTCCAGGTTCGACCGATCATTCGTCGAACAAATTTACATTTAATCTAAATCTAATTTCCTTTTTTAGGTGCAAGTTAACCTGCAGGCAAACTTGCCGCAGCCGAGTTACGAGAGCAACGGCGGCGGGGGTGGAGCCTCGTCTTTGGTCGAGGACGACATTGACGCGGCCTTGACGGACCTGCAAGTCAGCCTGGAAGGAGCAAACATCAGCAATGGCCCGAGCGACATTACGCAAGTGCCCGAGCTTTGCGATTATCTGCGATTTTTCAAGCCCAAACGCTTCACCCTGAGGGCCTTCAAACGCTACTGGTTCACCTGCCGGGATCTGCAGCTTAGACTTTACAAGTCCCGCGAGGACGGAAACAGCTCCGAGTCCCCGGTGCACGTCATCAACCTGCGCGGCTGCGAGGTTACGCCGGACGTGCATCTTTCCCAGGGCCGTTACGGCATTCGACTGGAAGTGCCCAGCGCCGAGGGCATGACCGAAATGTGGATCAGGTGCAGCACGGTAAACAAACCACCTAGCCTTCTCTCCCTCTCTCTCTCTCTCTCTCTCTATCTCATTTTTCTCTTTTTCTACTTTAGGAACTCCAATACGCTAAATGGATGGCCGCTTGCAGATTAGCCGCGAAAGGGCGCACGCTCGCCGATTCCACGTACGAAAACGAGGTTGCCAGCATTGCGGCGTTCTTGCAATTGCAGAGACCCGCGCCCGCGCCAGCCATAAATCCAAATTCCTTGGGAGACATTACGCCAGAAGATTACGTTGCTCCGAGATTCGTCAAGAAATTCAAGGGCAAGGTGCGCGAGCGGGGTGTACGCACGTACATTCCTCAACGTGTATTTTAATGCGCCCAAAATCAACAGACCTTTTTGTTTCTTCTCAGCTGATTCAGAGAATTTTGGAGGCCCATGCAAACGTTAAAGATTTGTCGCTCGTCGACGCCAAAATGAACTACATCAACGCCTGGCAATCGCTGCCCGAGTACGGAATCACGCTCTTTGTCATTCGTTTCAGCGGCAGAGGCAAAGACGAATTATTGGGCATCGCCAGTAACCGACTGATGCGCATGGATCTGCACAGCGGCGATCACTTGAAAACGTGGCGATACAATACTATGAAGGTTGGCGAGATTACTCTCCAAGTTTCTATTTTTCTCTACTCTACGTTTTTTTTCATTTCAGGCGTGGAACGTAAACTGGGAGGTAAAACACATGATGGTTCAGTTTGAAGAAGAAAATATTATTTTCGAATGTACGTCGGCGGATTGCAAGGTCGTTCACGAGTTCATCGGGGGTTACATTTTCCTATCGATGAGGTCGAAGGAGGCCAATCAAACCCTCAACGAGGAAATGTTTCACAAATTAACCGGGGGTTGGGTTTGAGCTGCCATTACGAAACACTTTTTAAGTCTAACTGCCTCGAATTCGTCCTTACAAAATACTTGATTCGTCTTTTAATGTCTCTCAATTTTAACCGAATTACACAGAAATTTATTGTTGCGCGTGACGGTACAGCGAACGCCGTGGACTTGAAAGAAATTCAGGTCAAATCTATTTCTTCGCCGTACACGCGCACACGCGCAATTCAACGAAAAGATGGAGAAGAAGGTGGAGAAGGAATTGTGTTTTTGTCATTTTTTATGTTTTTTTAATTTTTTTTTTTTTTCTTCTTCATTCTGCTTATTGCTTAGAAAATAGTTGTCAAATTTGCGCAACAGCCCAAGTATGATGTTTAGATTAATTTTACTCCACGTTAAATGTGTCGGAATGTGCGCATTGCGTCGACGAGCAGCTCGATTTGTACATCTCAGCTTTTAAAAAGCACCAAGTGCCTGAACTTTTGTACATAAATTACACATTGTAAAAGCGCCCAAGTGTTCTTGTCTTGGTTGATGATGATATCAACAACAGATTATGAACCAGATTATGAATCAGAGGCCGCCGTTATTTATCCACCCGGTTTTATTTATTCTATATATATATATATATATACATTTTATCGTATTTTTATCTATCCATTTGTACATTTACGACATTTTATTATGATTGTTTATTCTCGCATCTTTTAGTTGCGTTATCTCTTTACCTTTAAACGGACCGACAGCAATTTTTTTAAATTAAATTGCATTTTTGAAGAGAAAAGAATATTATTGTTTCCTGTCAATGTCCTTTTGTAAGCTTCAATATTTGATAAATTATTGATTCACGAGATCGGATTCCGACATAAGTTCGCTTACACAAGACTTTTTAACAGTATTTTAGACCTTATACATTTAGACTTACTGAAGAAGAGAAACGCTTCCATGAATTTCATGAAATTTCGATGATTTTATTGCTAATAGCATTGAAATGTTTTCTAAACACGCACACAGGCGTTTTTGAACACTGGTTTTCTTCCACATCGTGCCTTTGAAATGTAAAAGTAGAAACAGCGGGACATGAATAGTACAATGTTGTTGATAAATTTTTCTACGCGTAGAATGAAAAGCACAATGTCAATTTATCGGAAAGTGTACATTGTATGTACAACGCAGCATTTGAAAGAGTATTTGAATGTTGAAAGAGAATGAAGAAGACACGAATATTCGCATGTAGCAGCAACGTATAATATGGAAGCCTGGAAAGTGTTTCCGCCAAATATTTATTGTATAAAAGAAGATGTAGCGTGCGCTTTAATGCAATTTGACGATGAAATGATGTTAATTGTAAACGACGAGTGCGTTAATATTTTATATGATGATATGACATTTTTGCGAAATGAAGAAAAAGATCAAATTTCTATGAATGCATCAAAGATAAAAGTACGCCTTTCTCGAAACATGCAAGAGTTTTCACAGTCATTTTTTCTTATCTTAACTGCTTTTTTTGTTTGTAACGAGTAACCAGATACGTATGTACGTGTTATTTATACGTGTATTAACTTTGTAATCATCGGTTCGAGAAAAGTTCGTTAAATCCTGTTCGATCAGACTATTTTCGATATTCAAAGAGGTGCTTCGTTGGGCGGGATTGATTATCCCACCCATTGATTATCGAGCCCACTTGCGGAACCTGCGATTTCAGTGAATAATGTTGCAACTCCCAACACGATCAACGTTCAACGATGCCGTGAAGCCGTTTTTTTATTGTTATCGAGAAAGTATTGTTATTATCGAGAAGAAGAAGAAGAAGAAGAAGAGCGTGGGTTCTGCGGACTGTAATCTATACATTTACTTTTATCGTTATATTATATATTATTATATTGACGCGCTATGCGTTATTGCATAAATGTATATGTAACCAAAAAATTATAGTTTTGTATATTAATAGAATATAGTGTCAAAAATAAATGAATTATTAATGTAAAAAACATGCTGTTTTCAGGATGTCCGTTTCTTAGGAATAAAAAAATGTATGTATTCCGTTATATACAAATGATGACAAATGCGTATTTTTAGCAATTTTAATATTTTTTTTCTTTTTCTCTTCTCTTTGAAGGGAATCACAGATTCATCTGTACTCCCTATCTCAACTCCGCCGCAATGGGCATGGAATGCAAATCCGCGTCATTTTTATTATCGGATAAGACATTTTTATAGGCAGTACCGTAAGCAGAGTTGCCGCTGCGCTCCTTGTTGAAAGATATGCCGAGTTTTGCCATTTTCGACCTCAGATGACTCATTCGAGTCATTTCAGGCGCAGCTCCAGCTCCATTTAGGACCTCCGGACTTGGCTTACCGCATCCAGTATCGCATTTCATCTTGATGAAGAAAAAAAAGGCAACACTACAAATTCGACGAATCATGCGGGATCAAGAAAAATGCGCGGGATCAAGTACTTGGGGCGGTTGATTGGGGGGACTCGGAGACGCGGAATGAACGAGCCGACTGGATACGGAGTAATTCTTTTCCTTTTTGGAGCGCATCCAATCGTGAGCGAGGAGCCTGTCCAGGGTCAATCTCAGGGTTATATCAGGCTCCAGGATACGCTGTACCATGTCCTTTGCCAGCGGGGAAACGATTTTGAAAATTTTCGAGCAAAACGCCCACCTCTTGGTAATTTGGTTTTTCAAAAGCTGCATGAGGTTTTTGTCGTCGAAGGGCATGGTTTCGTTGAGCATGATGAAAAGGATGATCCCCAGGGACCATACGTCGGCGAGTTTTGGGTTGTAGGGGGTACCGGCAACGACTTCCGGAGCGGCGTAGGCCGCGGAGCCGCAATACGTTCTGCTGAGGACTCGGCGACCCTGCTCGTTCATGCAATATCTGGCGAAGCCAAAGTCGGCGAGCTTCACGTTGAATCGCCTCGAGAGCAGAATGTTTTCGCATTTGAGATCGCGGTGCGCGATGTTTTTCCCATGCAAGTATTTCAGTCCCGAGGCCATTTGGCGAAACCAGATTTTCGACTGCTGCTCCGGGATCGCGCCGTGGAGCTTGACAAAGTCCAGGAGGTCGCCGTTGTCGGCGTAGCGCATGAAAATGAAGACGCGAGGACCGCGCTGGAGAATGCTGTGGACCTGAAAGAATCGACGTTTATTCGTCGATAGCCCGTTAATAAAAGCTCTGCCGTCTGCTAATTATTATACTTGAATTATGTGCGGGTTTTCGATTTTTGTCAAGATTTCGAGCTCGCGGGGAAAGAACTTGTTGAGGAAATCGTCGGGCGCTTTCTCCTTGTCAAAGATTTTGCAGGCGAGCCGCATTCTCTTTGAATTCGTGCCATCCATCAACTCGGCGAGATGGACCGACGCATAAGAACCCTACGGATTCGCAAGTCAACATTATCTCCCGGCAAAGCTATTTACATTTACATTTTATTTACAACCTGGCCAATCTTTTTGCCAATGAGAAAGCCTCGCTGCTGAAGAGCATTTACTTCCGAATTTCGTGGACCAAGTCGCATGGCCATGCCAGTGTTTCTTCATTTAAAGTTCATTCACGTTTGTCAATTTTTCTTCTATTCATCAATACATTTTATCATTTAACCCACATTTTATTAATTTTTTCATCAGCTAAATAAATTTAACATAAATAATTTATTATTTGTGGCTTGATTTGAGGACGGTGACGAAATGAAAAGAAGAATTTCGTCCATGTTTGTCAATATAAAAATGCAAATTTAATGAAAGAGCGATGCTCGAATCACCACATCAACTTTTTAAGAATGACGATCCGTTGGAACATTTTTTGAAATTTCCTCTTGCACTAGAATTTTGGGCGTTTTATCCGGACTTGATAATCTGATGTGAAACCCGGTTAAAAAGATTTATTTTAGGCAGGCGTAACCATAATGAAAAGAAAAAAAACAAAAGAGGAACGCGATCGATTCGATTCGTTTTAAAAAGAAGAATAAAACTTGCAGTAAGCAATATGTCCCGAAATTCGAGTTTTTCATCAAAGTCAATTAGCAAAAAACTGGTGTGCGTCGAACACGCGCGTCTGTATAGTGAAACTTTTTTGCCGAGGTAATTCGTACAAGACAGAAAATAATCTATCACATTCTATTTGTACAGTTTCCGTATTTCCGTGTACATTCTAAAAAATATACCATAAGTTTGTGATAACTATTTGCTACTTTTGAATATTCTTTCGTGCAATTATTTTTTTCTATGCTTGAGAATAATGTTTCATAGTTTTCGGTCATTTTGTTGCATTCTTCTGTATTTTTTCGACATTCTATATAATATATATTTCCTCCTGTCTCTGGTAAATTTTTTTCTCTTTTTTTCCGTATTTTTTATCGTTTTTTTAGTATTTGTTTGTATTTTATTTAATTTTCTTTTATTATTTTCCTGTTTCGCTTCGTATTTTCTTGTATCGCTGTGTACTTTTTTTTGTAATTCTTGATAGTTTTTGTATTTTTCTGATTTTTTTGTTTTACTTAATTCATAAATAATTTTTACATTTTTTTCGTATTTTTGTAATTTTTGTTTCGGTTTATTAAAAACTGTTTATACTTGGTACATTTTTCCGGGATGTATACGCGATCGTGTAGGTTTGAAACCACCTCGAATACGCGTATGCAAGGTAGGTAAAAAAAGGTTGTATGTACAATCACACCAAGTACAATCGCCGTTTAAAATACTAAAACGTCATTCGACTCCACGACTCCTAATTAAATCAAACTCAATTTTCACAAGGAATATTAGGATGAGAATTCGAGTTTTCCCACCAAAATTGGACGCGATTGCCTGCGTGTGATTGGCCGCTGAGGCAAGCATGCGTGCGCGATGTGTGTGAGAGAGTGCGAAAGGCGCGCGAAAGCGACGAGAGCGCGTGTGTGTGCTCCTCTGCTCCGAGAGAGAGAGAGAGCCCTGATAAATTCCCTAACATCTAGTACTTTTAGGGCGTTTAATTGGCAACAATGTGTTTACGAGGATGGGATTAAAATGCCATGGTTGCAAATCGTAGCCATCGTAGCAGCAGCAGTCTCGTATAGCATCCAAGCATCTATTATCCCATATTATATATGATTGTGAATAATAAATTGTCGCGTGTGTTTTCTTCGTGCTTCATTTGGAAGCATTAATTTTATCGTCGGGACTCTCGCATTTTTGTATAAAATGAACAATTATTGACTTTGCCCATAAGGGAAGGAGTTTTTTTTGTAATAAAAAGTCAATAGTTTTATAGAGCGACAACGAAAAATGGAGGTTAGTAGCGAGCAACCGGCCATATCTCCCGAAACGCCCACCAGTAACAATAACGAGCTGCAGCAGCAGCAGCAGCAGCAGCAGCAGGAACAAAATGAGGAGGCGATGGAAGAAAGCGAGGATTACAATTATGAAGGCGGCGAGGAATACAGGCATTTCGTGCCGCGAGGAAGGGGCGGCTACAGGTAACAATTTTCCTCTGTTTCCACCTCTCCATCTCGCGACTCAATGGTTTATCATGGAGTATGGTTTCGCATTCTATCAATATTTTCACATGATAAAAGGACATAATTTTATGTACGATATAATTTCCGCGACTGGCACGGATTGACATTTCATCAAGTTGGCAACACTTTTTTTTTCTGCCGATAGATATTTATTTTTCGACTTACGACTTATCTAATTTCTCAGTTAATTTCAGTAATCATGCACAGACATAATTGTTCAATGGTACTTTTTTTAAACTTTTTTAAACGTTTGTTACTTCCCAAGGACTTTTCGAGAAAAGCCTGAGCGAATGTTAATAAACATTTTGGATACAGGAATGTGATTAGTATTGAAAAAAAAAGAAGCATTAATCTCGTCTCAACTTGAAAATTTCTCCATATCTCGTCGTCGTTTTTCTTCCAAGAACGAGGAAAAATTGGCGGAAAAAGAAATGAGCTTTGAAACAAATTGCATCGCACCCATACGTGGCCTGCGTTGTATATGCCATCTTTTAGCCTAAAATTCCTCACTTGCCAACATGAAGGACACTTATTTTGTTATCACGTTGAAAGGGGCAGAGGTCGTGGATTCGACTTTTCAATGAGAGGTGGTCCTCCGAGGTTCAGAGGCAGGGGTTTCGGCCCGCGAGGACCAATGTTTCGAGGAGCCAACAACGGCTATCCGTTCGAGTGCCCGCCACGTCCGAATTGCCCCCCGGGACCGGCAGGACCCAGATTCCGGGGTCCTCCTCCGTTTGATCCCAGCTGGGGCCACATGGGACCACCCAACATGATGGGCCCTCCAAACATGATGGCTCCTCCAGGAATGGTAGGACAATCACATTTCTCCAAATAACCGTACGATTCGAGCTACCAAATTTTTGTAAGATGCTTTCTCCAATTTAAAAGAAAACGCTCGATAAGTCGTTTCAAATGGATAACTCGTTTCTTGAGTTTATTGTTGAAAAATGTCCGCTTTAATGTAAAAAAATGAGGATTTTCTCTGAAAATTGCGGCAGCAGCACCTGTCGACGAAATTAAATCTGTATATGGTAAAAATGTGTGCAATAACGAATAAACGTTGATTCGCGATCGCTGTTTCAGATTCCAGGACAGCAACAAGCTCAGCAACAGGGCTCGCAGCAAGCAAGCATTCCGGGCTTGGATCTCAACGGAGAAGTTTGGGTAGAAACCAAGACTCAAGATGGTAAGTCCTATTACTACAACATTCGAAGCCGCGAGACCACGTGGACTAAACCGGAGGGACCAAACGTCAAAGTCATGGCCCAAGACCAGGTAAGAAAAGACCGGCTATCGAATGTTTTTTTTTTTTTCTTTTTTCTTGTTTTTTTTTAAAAAACATGGGTAGGCCCCGGACTGTGGGCTACAAGGAACCAAATTTTGAACTTGTAAAAATTGGGTCCCGGACGGTCCAACAAAACGGGAACAGGTTCCACACATGCCACTGGCGGACAAGCACACAGCGAAAACCAAACAGACAAACACACCACCGAAATGACCCCACGGCGTAAACG
>JABFQM010001271.1:0-22832 GCA_022816865.1 Zelostemma sp. ZL-2020
CCATAGCCCAGCACTTTTATATGCGCTATATCCTTTCCGACTGCACTTTGATTTGATATAATCACCCTCAGTGGAGAGATGACTTTACATTGTTTGCAGTAGGGCTTGATCGCGAATTTCTTATTCTGATCTGAGCAGCTTGATTAAAAATTAGAATACTTCGAATTGTAATGCAAATATTGGTCGGTGCACTGCAAGAACTATTAATTTAGCGAGGGCTGCAGTTGAAGATACTATTGAGGACTTTATTTAGAATTGAGGATATTTTTGATGAACAAGTAATAGGTCAACTCTTAGGAACTCTTTGAGAAGAGTTTACTTCCAGGAACTCTTCGAGAAGAGTTCTGTACTCAGGAACTTTTGAAAAAGAGTTCGAGAAAAGTTCTCTGAAGACCCTCCAAAAAGAGTTCACTTTTGGCAACTTTTTGAGCAGAGTTCACTCTTAAAGAACCCTTCGGAAAGAGTTTACTCTGAAGAAACTCTCTAGAAACCTGTAATAAATGTTCAGATGTAGTGTAAAAAAACACATCGAACACCAAACGCGATCCATATTCTCGTAAATTCTAGTTCTACTAAAAGTGTCGCAATTCTTTCAAGGCAGAACAACCCTAATCTTACTACTAAAGAAACCCACAATTTACTACATAAGTATCGCCGATGGCAACACTCATTTTTGCAGTGGCATTCGTCCACGAAACGTTTCGAAAGATAGTAACGATTTCGCCGGAAAAGACTCTCGGCACCCTCGATATCACGAACAAGAAACTGGATTCTTTTCTCTGGCAAAGCTTCCATTCCGTTTGGCTTGAAACAGCACGTTTTAAATAGAAAGAAATTCGAGTTCAAAGCCTCAGTGCATAGAATATTTATGCATTACCTATGAACATTATAGCGAACGCCTTTCCACAGGCCGAGGAATAATTCGTTTCGCGTCGGAATTTCCTGTACGTTTCCCTCGCTTTTACCAGCTAGCCGAGTCGAAACGAAAAGAGTACAATTGCATTTGATGCGCCGGCCAGAAAGGTTCTTTCGCCCGCCCCACTTGCTTTATTTTATTCCATTTCATCTGCCACAGACGAACTCCAGTGGATGGCAATGGGAAAAAAAAAGGAGAATTACCGGCTGGTAAGAGTTTTAGTGTGAATGAGAAACGAACTGAATGCGCGGTTTTTGGCTCGTTTACAAAAGTTGCTCACAATTAGTCTGATAACATTAACTGCGAGCGGTTTTTCATAAACAGAAGTCGAAAGAACGAAGAGTTTGCGACAATTTTCAATTGAAAAACAGGAAGTATGAATGAAAATAACGAGGTAATTTATTAATTGTTTCGAGGTTGAATTGGCTTTCCATGGAAGCTCGTTATATTTCGTAACGAGTCCACTTTAAACCTGTTTCAAGTAGGAAATTTCAACTCGATTTTTCGCAGTCTTGACGACGGTGTAATCTTGTTGAGAAAATCACGCTGCAGAGTAGGCAGGCTCGTGAGAAAACAATGTGATAATTTGCAAAGGTAATCGGGTGGCGCCGTAACTGTCCGCGTTGGAGCTATTTTCTCACAGCCAATAACTTCGCGGCAATTAGTTTCTTTCGACATGATCTTTCACGCGGCAGGCATCCTCAAGGACACTAATTATCTCGGATCGTCTACGATCGCGCCAACTGGCTTGCTACTCATCGCCCTTTTTATCGATTATGATCAGCTTGTCGACAAGACACGTTTAATAGCTGAATTATCGTTATCGTAATCCTGAGAATTTTATGATAAATCAATGTGAAAATCATTACTTACGATAAAAATTGGCAATCATAATTATTTGATAAGGATCGCGAGTAAACAATAATGAATAATGAAAAATTATAAAATAATACATTTTTATTTTGAATGTTTGATTCTTTTTTTCAATTTTCAATCTTTTGCAGATATTTTCCCGGATAAAACGTCGTCCAGGAAACAAAAACGGAACACCCAGATTGCTTTTTTGTTCGCACAAGCGGTAAATTAAATGATGAAGTGACGACATTGGTGACTAAAAAAACATCGCGAAATGCCTGTTGTGAATGAAGCTACGAAACTGTGCCAGCAGTGTTTTAAATGACATCACCGCTGGGTGGTGAAACTCGTATGAGCGGACAATCGGTTGCTGTAAACTAACAACTAAGACCTCTAATCTTCCCACTGTCCAGAATGCTCGACACGCCTATTATATTTTATACGTAAACTCTCTGCGAGGGAAGTGCTGGACACGAGAATTAATGACTCATGCAAACGTCGGAGAATATTAATATCATTTCGATAAAAAAAAGCACTTTCCTTTTCGCCAACATTACATTTAATTCTTCCTACAGTTTATGTCAAGGAAACAATGTTTTCAACCTCCCAACCATATAAGCTGATAGGCTGTGCTTCGAAATAATAAATTTTTCACATCAAGTAAAAAGAAAAGACCAGTAAACGAAGTACAGGAACGTAATTTGTAATTGAGAAAACGGTTGTAAAACGTTTTCATTCATTTTAAATTAGCGCAGTAGTTCGTTTCAGTGTGCATTCGAAATTTGAGTAATTGTACGATTTCGGTGACTTTTCCATCTGCTTTCTCCGAGTTACGATAGACTGTAATCGTGTGCCAGTCGACAAGAGGTTGTAAATTAAACTACTCTCTGTATCTCATTTTACGCGCGAGCGCTGGAAACAAATCCTTTGGATTGGAGTGCTAAATGTAACGCTTTATACGATATAACGTTTCTCTATTTAGAAAAGCGAATTTACGACATGCCTCAGGGATTTTTAAAGATAATTTATGGGCTCAATTTTCAAGTTATTGAACAAATTAAACTTTGCAAATTTAACAATGTCCGAATAATCGAACAAAAGCAGGAGCTTTGCCATCTATTATTTCTTCCACTGTCGCCTATTCAATCAGTCACGTCGACATATGCTTAAGTAAGATTACATTTGTACTAATGCCCCAATACGAATAGAACCTTGTAAGTAATATGGTTCACACAGGGGATGAGAATAAGGGTGGAAACAGGACCCGGAGGAAAATGATGTATTGCATTGCGTGGAAGCAGGGAGATTTTTTCATATTTGGGGATGAGTACACGGAGATTATCGGCTTACCTCGCAGCTCTCATTTTTGAAACAGTATCAAATTACGTATTATTCTTAGAGAAACAAAATTTACTCGAAACGTGATAACGCGATTGCAAATTCTGCGGTATTCCATCGATTTCAAGGCCGGAGGAGTATCAAACAATACCTTCGTGACCTGAAAATCCGTAGCAAAGAGAAAGTACCTCAACCTTGTAATCGCGTCCGTAAAAGAAGAAATCCCTTAAGGGTGAAAGTGACCCAAAACGCTCGAAAAAGTACGCTAAAATGTATTTATGTATTTATATACCAACGAAACTGAATCGTGATTTTATCGAGTACGAATGAATAATAAAAATAATTGGAAAGAAAGATGCGGAGAAATGTCAAGAGATAAGGGATTCCATACTCGCAAATACGGCAAACAAAAGGCATGGGAGCTTCATTGAAGTCGTCAAAGGATCGCCGTTGTAACGATCTATCATGTTAAAGGAGAATAATTTCTCCGGCTCGATTTGTACAGATCGTGAAACGATCGTTATGTCGTTGCCATTTTTCCCGACGTTACGTTATTTCCGCGTGAATACGTGCACATGTGCGTTAATATTCCTACGTGATCGTAAACTCAAGACTTGCGTGATGTTGCAGAGAACCGCAGGCACGCGAACAATCTGGGCTTGTCATAACGAGACTCTCTCATTCTATTCTCGAATTGTCGACAATGCGACAATGAAAAATATGATAGGACACTCGTTCATGTATGCTCTCTCGGCGGATGCCGATGGTAGAATGCATGTGTACGTTAATGTACCAGCCCACGCCAAAAGAAAACGCTGACAAAAACGTTTTTCGTCGCCGGCTTTTGGAATTATGAACGACAATAATCGTACCCTATGTAGAATCTAGAATGCAGTGCCCGTATCTTCGTTTTTCTATCGATCGTTTTCGTAGTTTTCTGGTACTGTTTTGTACAGACACTAACAGATCGAAGAAGGCATTGCATTTGTGGAAAAGTTATGGAAAAGAATCTTAAAACATCTATAAAAACATCGATGTTCGATAATCACGAGATTAAAATTCAACAAATATAAAAGGGTAGTCAAAACGTTGAAAGCTCCTTTTGTTTCTAAAATCAAATTCGCTGTTCCAAATTCAGCGGCACGTGTCGATTTGCGAAGGGGGAAAAGTAACACCGAGCCAAGCTTTTATGTAATAGAAAAATAGGTTAGTAGCGGAACCCCAAATTCGAAATGTTTCTAAAAGGAAGGGGGTAGAATTAGAGAGCGCCAGAGGGATGTCGCTTCTAATCGCATATAGGGAAATTGACAAAGAGTACACAACTGTCGATGCGCAGCTGGGCCACCAGTTCCGAGTACACGACGACGCCCCACCCACCCCGCCACATTTGTTGCCACCCTGCGTGCTTGTGCTGAAAGGAACACACTTCAGCACTGCTTCGATCCGCTGCTTCAATGAATCCCCATGTTTTTCTAAGCGTTGCAATATTTTACTCTGCCTACATGTCCGCCGCGCTTTTCCTGCTTTTCTACATGACATCTTTTTTTCGAACCGAAGAGAGCAGAAAGGAAACGGAGAAATCTTTGGTTTTGTCAGCAAACATTGAAAGTATACTTCCTTTTTTTACGCCTAATCTATTTAGATTCTGAGCTACGAAGATTTACGAGCTATCCACCGCAAAATCGATTGATTTCACTCATCATTATTGGGTTATCTACTTTTCTCGACATAAGATGCGTTAACGTACGTTTCCAGCGCTATACATCTGCTGGAACATCCTCCGGGATCCACTTGGGTAGTGTCCATATATTTTCTGACCCTTGCTATAATACAATACGGAGTTACGCGTGTAATCCCCATCGATGTCTGCTTTCAATTCGACCCCTACGAGCAACAATACTTCGTGCTCCAGGCTTTAGTCGACGTTGATATTGTGTGATATGTTTTATAACACGCATAACTTGTCATACGTAACAATTCCGCTTTTACTTTACTGCATTCTTATCGAATTTAATTACGGATTCAGAATGATTGATAGAAAGAATTCTTTTAAACGTTCGAGTAAGTACTGTAAAATTGCGGTCTCTTTAAATATTCGGAATATTGTCTTTGTTGGAGTGGCTTTACAAACTGCCTCGTTCATTTTCCGTTCCGACCGAAATTAGGACTCCCTTTTTCTCCACGGATGTTCCACGGATTTGGGGCTCAAAAGGGGCTGCGAATTTATGCCATATACTCTTGTGTACATGTGCGAATCGAGGGTTTACTTCCATAAGAAAAGATTTTCGAATAGTAGGGTATTTCGGTAGATTGTTTTGTACTAATGCCTTGAATCCCGTGAGGAAAAGGGCAATCCCCCGTTTCTCATTTTTACCATCCAGTATGACTTCGCGGTGATGCGGTTGATTCCGAAAGTTTTTCATCGCAAATGGGCATCGGTTACGCTTCATAAGGTAAAACCGTATCGCGTAAATTAATAAGGTTTCCCGGTATTAAAAATTCGACGAGTCATTGCGTAATCGACGATGATGGATCGCTTTTATGTACTTCGAAAGCGTGTTATCGAAATTGGAAATCGATATTACTTGCACAATCCATTTTTAGGCGCAATTGGAGGACTAAAAGTTTGCCAAAAACGGCATTTCACCGACTTGAATAACCCCAGACTTTTTCATTTTTTTTTTTGTGACGGGATGAAATTAAACTTGCTTTCGGGTTTACTTTATGCTAAATGATTCATCCAGGACACATTTGCGAGGGAAGCCCCGTCTCTGTAATTGATTGATCCTGATACGCCTCCTTATCTGTCAAACCATCTCGGCTTCCATTCCCCACTGCTAAATTCGAAGCGTTCCGCCTGTTTGTTATGCGAGTTCGATATGACGAGTGCCATAGGGGCCCATAAAGAATCTAGTCGTTCAATATGTATAAATGTCCGAGTTACTGACTCGGTCAATATTTGAGTGGATCTTGTTTGTACTGCGATGGTGCTCTTTTACAAAACGTTAGAGCTGGTACTATGCATTAATGTTCTAATCGTGATTATTCGATCACGATCGCGAGTAATTGAAAATATTCGAAATTAATTTCAACAACGAGAAATTGAACTAACAATTGCTCCCCATCGAACACGTTCAATTAAAAATCATTGAATACTTATTTCCTGAATGACAGGCTCCATGGGCGATTGTGCAGGGTCATAAAAGTAGAAAACAAAGCACTTTTTCTTTTCACACGTCTTCCTTTGTCTCACGGGGCCATGAAAAAATGGGGCACGCTGTGAGAAAAGTCATAAATCGAAATGCAGGAAATGATCTGGTGAAGGGTCTCGGCCCTTGACGACGAGAGGTAGGGATCAATTAGGGGAAATCCTGATAATGGCGTTTTGTGCGTTACGGAACCCCATGGAAACCGTACAGAGACCTGCTTTGCAAGGAATCAAACGGGAAATAAGAAAGCGTACATGTACCCCCATAAGCTCCTATCTACCCCAGCGGATACCTACATAGAAACTCCCATGTATGTACCGAGGGACAATGGGTCAACCCCCTTAAAGGGAGGTTAATTGGATTCCATCGATTCCGATCGCACAATGAACAGATTTCGAATCCGCCGTGTATTCCAAGGTAAAGAAGCGACAGTTTCGTTTTTTTCCTTTTCATCGTAGTCTAGGCAACTCCCTCGAGATCAAGAAAGACTTTGACGGTCCTCGAAATACTCCATTTCTCATCTTTTTCTTTCAACAATGAAAAAACTACCATTGATTCCACGGGAAACTGATTCTCTTACACTTGGAGTCAATCAATGTATATACCTCATATTTTTTGGACTAAGCGGGTCTTCAAAAGTGCGAAGTGGAGAAATTTTGTTTTCTGGAAATCGACAGGGAACTTGCATTTTCAAGAAAAAATATGTTTAGAATTATATACGGATTCGGATTGACCGAGGCATTCGAAAAGTACGTTAAAAGCTCTTTCCTGAAAAAGCTGAAAATCCGCCGTTAAAATGGGGATAATGTCTCTTTGTTTAGCTGAAGTAAATTTCATGTTGGAATAAAAGTTTTATGGTTACGGACAGCATTTCGTCAACACGTGAAATCATGGGTGCCTAAGGGACATCCTCACGAAGTTTGGACGAAGCGCACGTGTCCGATACTCGAGACACGTGGCTCCGCACGTGTCTCGGCGACGATAACCCACCCCTGAAACTTGCCATCTTTATTCCAAGTCTCTTCTTCAAGACAATTCCGGACTTTTATTTCGATGATTTCTATGATTCATATCGAAAGATCCAGACAAGTCTGGACCGTTTACTTCTCTTTTCCGAGAGCTTTGTGTATCATAAATAGCAGAAGAATCTTGGCTCCGCAAGGACAATTTCGCTTGAGTAATGTTGACAATTTACGGAGAAATATAGCTCCCTGGAAGTAACGATCTGCGAATTGCCAGCGTTTCAACGCAACATAATTCTTATGACGCGTACGCACTTTTTCTTCCCCTGCAATAACAATTCGTTTAACGACTATATCCTGTCAAATCATCCCGGCTATTCTTCGTTTTGAGATTAGGGTCATTGAATCGAGAGAACATTTGCGATTTGATAACTTTGTCTGAATAAAAAGGAGACAAAAAACTTGATGTAAAAATCACGTTCGTAGGTAGAACATAGTCTCGTGTAGGTTTGTATGTAGAACGGCGTGTCAACAATTAGGAGGATCAGAGCATTCAAGAACGTCCGGCCGATAACGTCTCGTTCGAGGGTTTGGTTTAGGGATCTCGGGATATCGGGTGTGGAACCACGTGTGGGAGTTTCGTGTCCGATCATTAGGGAGATACTATCGCTATTGTAAGTCACTCAGTCACCGGCTGGATACCTTCGCTCGATTGGTCGAAAGAAGAGGGTTTTGTACGATCTACGATCTTGGTTCCCGTTTCAATACCGAAACGCCAATGCAATATTTATATGAATTACAATACAATTTATGTGGGACAATTCTGTATATCAAATAATATAATAAGGCGTAACATCTGTTCCCACTTTAACCAGATGATAGAAAAATACATGATTGTGTATCTGATCCTCCATTCCATTTAAGAACACGTGTTTGATGCACTTTATTGTTTCGCGAAAATTACCAAATGGGGTCTTTCGTTTGGGTATTTATGGCATTTTCTGAATAATCATCATTATCTTTATTTATTAATTACAGCATGAATTTATTGAGTGCCGAAAATGAATTCTGGATTTTGAAATGAGTCATTAAAAATAAAGCATTGGACAATGGAATTGATCTAATTGATGGAATTGATCTAATTGATCTAGAAAAGTCAAATTTCGAGTTGGAAATCCTAAAAGACATGTATAACATGCGCCGAGCAATTTCACACAGGGCTTCATTGTTTTGCCGCGAATCAATTACATGGCTCGGCAGCTAACCGATCCTATCTTTCTCGACGTTTTCCGTTCTGCTACAAACTTGTGTTTCGTTGGATGCACGAATTAACTCAAAGTGCCGCAATCTAAAAATGTAATTGGAACTTTCAAACAGATCGTGCGAGCTTTTATTCAATTTCTCTGGACTCCGCAAAAAAGCTCCGGAAAAAAACGAATTCCAGTCGCTGATTAGTTTATTGTTTCTATTGATACCTTACGGAAAGAATGAGCTTTTCAAACTGTATTTCAACAAGTTTTCTGCGTCGATTCACAAAATGAAATAAGCTCCTTGGAAATCGAAAAAACATGGCGGGATTGAGGTTTATTTTTTCTGTCAGTACCTTCAAGTGCCTGGTCACGTGACAATCGCTTGCCACTGATTAGAATGCATACATCGTCGGATAGTAAATTCGGTCGGATAGTATTTTCCGCGATCAAGGTCAAACCCTCAAAACGCTCTGATTTTTCTTTATTCCGAAGGTAAAACAAAAAGGAATGACTATCATTCCGATTGATGAAGTGTTTCTCATTCAATTCGAAATCATTGATGAAAGTTATCCGTGTGTCACCGTGCATAAACGAGACTCTAGCACGCATTCGTTGCTAGATGCACGCGAGTTGCGTCGTATGAGTAACGATCGAAATCATCGTCCACGGACGGGAGCGTTAATGCGATACGAAGTTTCGAATTTCCGCGGGTAAACCGAAAGTTACAGTCGTATCGAAAAGTTATGGAGCGAGTGCATCAACGGTCATTAAATATACCTGCCTCGTAACAGTAATACACCTCATTACTCCTTCGCATAACAATAACTTCTGGCGCGCTCTGCGTAATTTCACCTTCTCTTCTTAGTGACAGGTGTCTGACGAGAGGTGCCTCTGCGCCCGCGGGTAATTAACGAATCCGTATTATTTCGCGTCCCAATCGACCAAAGAAAGAAAGATTGCATGATTAATAATCATCAAAGACTTGAAGATGATAAATTTTCTAGTCGATTCTATTCAAGTATCAAAGTATAATGAATGGAAACAATATAAAGTGACACTTTCTATTTGACGAATCAACGCGAAGCTCCAAGTCAAGGTTGCATGAATCGAGCTTTGATGTTTTCGCATGTTTCTCTCACCTCTCCCTCTCCTCGGAAAAACAAAGTTGTCACAACAGGATTCATATTATTACGCGTATGGCATAAACTTGATAAAGGAGCGAGAACGGTGGAGCTTGACTGAGAAATGATCGTATCTCATGACGTTAACTGGATTCAGACTCTTTGTTCCGGTTCATGTTGACGTTTTACGATGCTGTATCGCCGAGAAGTAAGGGCGACAATTTTAATGGTGTGTCACGAATCCCCCACACTTGAGACTCGTGTTTGAACTTAATGTAAAAAAGCTCGTTAAGCCTAACGCTGGTCGTAACCCTAAATCTAAGGGAATTTGCCACAGCCACCTAACTCCGACTCGATTCAAAGCCTCTGAAAACAGAGTACTCGCACTTTTAGCTATGAATTGGGAGTTAAATTACAATCCTTCGAATCTACTTGACATTTTTGGGAAGGAGGAAGTAATTTCACTTGGAATTTAGCTGATTTAGGGAGTGTCGCAGTTGGAGATATTAGATAGTCATTTCTAACTTACGAAAAATGAATTACTTCAAATTTACTATCTACTGGGTAAGATTTTTTGGAATTGTGATTTTTATCATAATTTTATCTCATTCAAATCGGAATATTGTTTCATTCAGTATTTACTTGGTCCATTTTTAAACATAAAAAATAGTTATGGAACTTTTCAGAAAGAGTTCACCATTTAGAAACTGCGTAGAAATAATTCATATTCAATGAACATTTTAGGGATCCTTAAAGAAGAATTCATACTTCAGGAACATTTCAGGAACTCATTCGAAAGAGTTCATACTTTAGAAATTTTCTCAAAACTTTTCAAAAACTCTCTACATAGATTTCACTGTTAAGGAACACTTGAGGGGCACTTTAAGAACTCTACATCTCGAATCAACTGAATACAATTCGATTTGGGAATTTTTTGGAACTTAAACAATCATCTTATCTTATCCTTCTCAAAATATCTGTTTACCAATCTTACTACTAAAATCAGTCACGATTTACTACTTACTTTTTGGTAATAACTTTACACCAGAATCCCGGTGATTTCCTCACCTTTGACAAGATGTAAAGTGAAAGCTTTCACCTACAGCGATGACCCGGGCAACTTTTACATACGAGTCTTTGTAAGCGGAGGTACGTACAAGGCACTAATGACCTTAATGAGGTTGTTTTGACGCTTGTCCATCCAGTCATTTTATCGTCGTTGCCGCTACGTATAACAACATTGGTAAAGTAATTGGCGTTGAAGCGTCGTACGCGTTCGTCCGCCTAATTGCGCCGAATTCCTCCTCAAGTGCGGCGTGAACAGCCGATATCGAAGTTCGTGTTGCTTGACAACCGCCTTTTACTTTCCGCTTGAATGTTCAACCGTCTATTACAGTCCCCAGCACAATTATCCGAGGCACCGTGAAATAATTATATCACGAAATAGGATACCTCATAGGTTTTTAATTACGAACTGTGGGATGTGCGAGAGAAAATTGTTAGACAAAACATCGTTAAGAATCGGCATACTTTATTGCTCCATGAAGTTTTACATTAGAAAACCGTATGTACCGGCTTTGGGACAATGAACAATGTGTTGTACGTAGAGGAACGACAAGCCGACGTTTCCTGTCTTTTTTTTTTGTTAAACGTTACGACAGTGATGTTTAATTTGATTGGTAATTTACTTATTATTTTCTGACTGAAACTGCGATGTTATTTAAGCGAAGAGCCTTGAAAAAACCAAGTTTCTTCTGAAGGTAACCACTTTATTCCGCATTAGCAGCGAAGCTTCGTCTGTGAATTCACATCTTAAGCTAGCAAGTCGTCCAATCATCTCGCGTTTATGAGTCCCGCAACTACTTGAGGAAAGATATACAAAGTACTTGAGGAAAATGAACTCTGAAACGGTTGTTCTTGGAAGGGACGGACCGGATTCATCGATTGACTGTTTCTAGACAGTTTCGAAAGATAGAACTCTTCTTAACGAGTCCCTTCGGAGTTCTTGAAGATGGGACTCTTCCTTAAGAGGTACAAAAAAGTTCCTAAAGATGGAAATTTTTTTCAAGAATTCTTGTAAAATTCCTGAAAAGTTCTTCGACAGGATCCAGAAACTCTATAAAGAACTCTTTTCAAAGAGTTCCTTTTGGAGTTCCTAAAATGTGAATTTATCAATTTCTTGGAGTGCGATATTGTATTTTCTTAGAGTGAAATATTTACTTTTCTGGAATAGTGAAAAAGACACTTGAATATGAAACTTTCAGTTCTAACGAAACATTACAAATAAACAGCGTTTACCTTAAATTACAATGTTCATTTTCAAACGCAACGAAAATATTCCAAACTTGAATGAATGTTTCGAAGTATTAGTTCGCGTGCAAAGACCGTTCGTCTCGTTTCATCAAACTTCGATGTTTCATATTAAATACCGCGCACGCAGTAATCGAATGACGGGTAAACCAGTCCATAAATGAAACTTCTTTCAGCCGGCAGGTACGAAAGTGTTGGTGCGAGTAAAGGTGGCCCGATATCTCGGCGCATCCGGTGAGCGGTGCATCTCAACGTCACTGGGTATTCGTTCTTTCACGACACCGTATTTATGAACGCCGAGGTGCATTCTACGCAAGCGAGCAACGATGTGGCTCGAATTAAACGTAAGTGACTCCGTCTCCAGCGCGAAATCCCAAAAGTACAAGCTAACAGCCGACGAATTACGTGGAGCAAGAAAGCCCTAAGAGCATCCATTACGCATGCATTATGTGATTATGGGAGCATGTAAATAATTTGCAAAATTGGTATAACGTCATACGAGGGATCATTTCGACTTCCTCCCTTACATACATGCACATTGAAATTTTATATTTTATAACTATTCTCATTTCAGAGGACCGAAGGTTTATTTTTTATAAACACTTCCTATAGAGTTCCCGGAAAGAAATTTTTTTTAAGTGACTTCACAGAGTTTCTAGAGTGTCAAATCTTTCTGAGAGACGCTTAAATAGTTTCCCAAAAGTGGACTTTTCCAAAAGAGTTCCTATATGTAGAGTTCCAGAAAAGTTCCCTAAAAGAGAACTCTTTCTAAAGACAACGAAATCATCAATCCAAAAATTAACTTTCCTCAACATCATAGACCCAAGAACAATTCGAAAGACTGCGAAGTCACGAAAAAAAATATCCTGGAACGTCCGGAGACGTTCTCGCATCCGTTCACAAAAGCCTTGCCGCGGAATGGAATGGACCGGAATGCCAGCGGCGTGTGAATTACATTCCTGACACGGGATAAACGTAGCACTGACATCCTACACAAGCACCTCGCTGCACTCATTCGCTTCTTGTGCCATTTCGCCATGAGAACTCCGAACAACTCGACCACTAACTTTTTCTTCTTCCAACACCACTCCGATTCCCTTGAAAAATATGCTTAGCTTCTCTCAACACTTTCCATTCCAAAATAGAACGTGTGAAAGTCCAAGCAAATCACGAAGAACAATCGGAAATCGTCGCATCGTCCCTATTTTTCTTCTGGATATTCATGTATGCATTTCCGTAGTTCAAAGATCGTAGCATGATAAAGTTGCTCTCAGTGGTAAGAGCAGCGGTCGTACCTCTTGGCAAACACGGACACATCTCAACGAAAATGGACTATGATGGACAAACAAAGCTTTTGAGAAGGAGACTTCTGGACTCGAGACAGAGAGAAAGGGAAATGGTACACATGACAATGGAGTGCATGGCAGGCAGCGTTTCCTTTGACACAGCCGACCGAATGGCGAGACGCGTTTCCCCGCGGAAGCGACGTGAAATGCGTCGAGTTCTATCCGGTTTGAGCCTATTGTTAAGAGGGATCCGTAAACTACTTTTTACCGACCGAGTTTCGAAAAGGCCAATTCATTTCGACGCGATTGTGATCCAACAAAAAAAATCCTTTTTAATGTTAATGTAAATGTGCCAAAGAATCAATGTATTACTTCATTTTTCCAAAAATTAAACATTTTTTCCGATCGTTGTAAGAAGAAACATATACTTACATCAATTCTTTAGCACATTTACATTCAACATTGACAAGGATTTTGTATTTAATCAATCACAGTCGCGTAAATGAAATGGAGTTTTTGAAACTCGGTCGGTAATAAAAAGTTGAAGGATGCCTTCCAGGGCTGAGCGGATTATTTGAACACTTTCGTGATACGTTGCAAATCACTATAATATTTTTCGAATAAATTTCGCAATGAGTGGAAAATTATAATGAGAAAACGTGAGAAGACTGTCGATTATTACTTTCGTAAATTCAGCGCCGGCATCTCAAGTACAACCGAAGGTCACCGACTTAACATCTAAGCGAGCACCTATTCAATTTGCAAAAATGTTCATCTCGACCTGCCAGCAAGTTTCCCACGAAAGGGCAGCGAGAGGGACGTTACCACGTTACCGACAACACTGAAGCGGTATCGTCCTCAATTACCAATTTGCGGGACGTGACCTGGAAAGTGGCCCCGGATTGGTTTGAAAGTTTCTGGTTTTTTTTAAGAATCGTATTATACATTGTAAAATAATGGATACTCCAGAAAAAGAGAGAAAAAACGACACGATGATTGGAGTGAGGTTTTTAGTCTAAGAAAGTGGGATCTTACTGTAAAATA
Organism: Zelostemma sp. ZL-2020; assembly: GCA_022816865.1. Taxonomy (NCBI): domain Eukaryota; kingdom Metazoa; phylum Arthropoda; class Insecta; order Hymenoptera; family Platygastridae; genus Zelostemma; species Zelostemma sp. ZL-2020. The sequence goes on from JABFQM010001271.1 coordinate 14,292, forward strand.
ATTCAAAATTCAGTATTTCGGAAAAATGACTTCTTCCTGAAGAGATCCAAACTTCCTGAGAGTGAAGTCTTTCTGTGGAGTTCCTCGAAAGTGAGTTAAATAGTGACTCTTCCTCGTAGAGTTCCATAAGAGTTTTTGAAAAGTTCCTGAAAAGTTTCTAGAGATGGAACTCTTTTTAATAAGTTTCTAAATAGTTTCTGAACAGTTACTGCGAACCCTTCCTAAAGAGTTTCTATAAAGTGAAATCTGTCTAGAGTTCCTGAAAAATTCCTTTAAATGTAACTCTTTTCAAAGACTTTTTGAAAATATACCCAAAAATGGAGCGCTTCTCGACAATTTGTGGAGAGTAAAGTCTTTCTGAAGAGTTCCTCAAGAGTTCCTAAAGATCAAATTCTTCCTAAAAAGTTTGGTGAAAGTTTTGAAAGTTCCTGAAGAAATCCTAGATATAAAACTCTTCCTAAACAGTTCTTGAAGATGAAGCATGTTCTTAGAAGTTCCAGAAGAGTTAATAAAGTGTTTCCAAAAAGTTACTGAGGATAGAACTCTTTTTGAAAAGTTCCCAAGAAACGAACGCTTCCTAAAAAGTTGCTCGAGTGTCAACTCTTCTTGAAGCGTTACAAAACTTTGAAATGAAGTGGGCTCATCTTATCGCACTCTAAATTTATAGTGTAACATTTCACTCCGTCAGTAACATGAAAAAAATGTAGCAAGTTCCATGAAATAACCAGGGTGATTTTCGTCAAAGTTTTTTAAGGATAAAGAAAACTCTCGGCAAATGTCCAGGTCGTGAAGAAATTCTCCGTGGTCGCGGAGGATTACGACAGTCAAGAGATCACCTCCAGATAGAATATACTTAATTATATTGAATTTACCTAATTGGCAAGCAGGACTATCTCTGTCCACTTCTCTATTCTAAAGCCTTTGCGGCCAAACGCAGCGCGGTAATCTCGACAAGTTCCAATTGAAATCGGTTGGAGTCGTTACAGAGTTGCAGAATTTACGTTAACTCGTAATTACTCGACGTATATTGTGCAGTTCCATCGAAGATTTGAGCCGAGTTCAAAGCACGCTCTGAATTTGTTTTCACGATTCGAGAGATTACTCCTTGTGAGAGCTCGACATTGTCTGCAGGTACATCAATTCTAATTTGTATCTGCGGAATCTTTATTTATTCGAGTTCATCGCAATTTCGGAACTTTATTAGAGAGTCCAAAATAAAAATGTCTTGAAAATTACAGTGAAAAAAAGATTGATGTGAGCCGGAACTCGATAAGGGCTCGATGAGCTCTTTAGAGTGCACAATTTACTGTCGAGGAACTTCTCAGAAAGAGTTCACACTTGAGGTACCTTGGAGAGAATTTTTAGAAGAAAGATTTTTTTTAAGAACTCTTCAATAACTCTAAAGATTTTTTTTAGGAACTTAATAAAACTTCACTTCACTTTTTTGAAATTGTCCAAGAAGACCTTCGAAGAAACTGTAGAATTTATAGAAACTTTAGAAACAATTAAAAATGTACTCCAAATATAAAGTTATTCAATTCTTATTATTTCTGCAGAGCAATTTCACTCCAGATTCCCAAAATTTGGATTCCGCAATCGTATGAATGAGAAATTTAAGATCCAGATATTATTATTCGTGAATAAATTATGTATGAGGAGGAATTATTTAGCGCGAGAATCATGATAGCTGGCAAGCAATACTGTAACAAGTTAACATAATCACTGTCATCATCGCGCATCGTATCGCAGACATGCTGGCAAAGGACTGCTCTCTAACGAAGTGAAAAACTTGCCTCGGTGCACAGAACAAAAAAGGATACATGTCCTCGATTAGCGAATGTTTATCGTTCTTCTTGTACATGAAAAAAAGTGTTAATCTAGCACTTATCAGGCGCGGAAACACATCACCTCATATTTTTTTTCCGTAAAAACATCGAAAAATTACACCTATAATCACGACGTTTATTACGTCAAGTAAAAAGTTATTTAAAGGCGATTTAACACTATTTTCAACTTCATTTGAAAATACTCGCTTCTCGTGAGTTAGGAATCGAATCAGCTGGTTAATAGAGAGAATTCAAGCATGCGATCTTAATTTGCCAACGCCGAGCGCATTGAAACGTGCTTTTACAGTAAAACTGAGTTTTATCTTTCGGGTAGAATTTCGCTAGACCGGATCATTTGTCGTATCGTTTTTTAAAATACCTGGAATCTTCGAGGATTCTAGTTAATAGAAGATTTTGGTGGCCTATCGATTGCTGTCGCAACGAATCCGAGTGGTGGGCGTTCATGTTCCCCAGAACAATGGACTTGTTTCGACCTGCAATTTTTGTTAACCGAATCGTGTGAAATGACAAGAGGAATTCGTGTTGGAAACTTATACCGAATTTTAAAGTGGGACGAATCTATGTAAAACGCATCAATTGATTCTTCACAGTCGAATTTCACTCCAGGAAGAGTAAAAATATTACTGCTTAGATTGGAGTGAGTTTTTTCGTTCGATTGAGTGGAACCTCACACTTTATGACTGAATTTGTCACTTTGGAAAATTCACTTTTTCGGAACTTTTCAGGACTTCTTTAACAAGAGTTTACTCCCAAGGAACTCTACGGGAACTCTTTTAAAAAACCTCAAAAGAAATTTCACTAGTTTATTACGGCCAACTTTATTTTCAACTGATTTAAACCCAAAGTACGAAATAATCGTCAAGTAATCTTCCAAAAAATGCATTTTCCCTTCGCTTTGCCTAAATTTCTTGTACAACTGGAAAAACGATTGACTTTTCGGATCGATTATAGAAGCGCGAACGTAATAAAATGCATACACATCGACCAGTATTGCGGATGGCGCTCAAGAACTGGAGTGGATGAGATATAGCTCCTTGAAAGTGCTCATTGTTATGAACCTCCATTGGGAGCACACCGAGATATCGTAATCGTCCATCGTTCCCGCACGCGAGGGTTTGCCATCGTGTGAATCATTGCACATTGCTGTCCTTAAGCCAAAATACTATGCATTTATACCAAAGTAGCACTAGAACCACAAAAATGCAGAAAAACCCAAAATAATGATGATTACAATACCGTAATGACCATTTGGAATGCCAAGGTCGAAAAATCAGTCGAGGCCGAACAGTTTTCTCGGTGTATTTCGATGCAGGAGACGATCGATGAATTATTTATTTATCCGTGGAATATGAAGCGAATATTACGAATGAGTTGGGGTGCTCGGGGAATTATTAAAATCGAAACGAGGACACACGTAGCGGGTGACCGCCGGGCAGAAAACAATAAAGCCGGGGCGGCACTTCCCACTTCGAACCACCACTTCAGTCCGTGCCGGCTCTCTTCGTTTAATTTAGAACCCACTTACGCCCCTCCTGCTGCTCGCTGCGACCGTAAGTCATATTTATTCTATTTATCGTATGAGCCGATCCGGACGGCTGCTTCGAGCTCGAATTTTTCTATATTCGTTTTGGCTTTTGTTCGAAATCGCTCTCTACTTTGCGCAGTTTCTGGGTTTTTTGGAGTCGTGGAGTTTGAGAATAGAAAGATTCGTGTTTTTTTGCGTGTGTTCTAGAAGAGGAGAGTTTTTAGAAAGTCAATTCTTCCTGAAAAATGCCTAGAAAGTTCCTCAAGATTTCCGAAATACTTCCCAATAGTGCTTTAACAGTTCCTTAAGGGAAAGTGGGATACCCTGGGTTTCTACCTTATCGGTTTCTCAAGCTTTTATTAATAAAATCTTCAATACCGTTTTGACCCTCAATTTTAGACCCATCAAAAACTGGAGACTAACATGTCCTATAGTTATTTTCGAAAAAAGTACTAATTAGCTAAATTTGACTGATTAGTATTTTTTTCGAGAATAACCATAAAATTCCGTATTTGAAGACTCAACTATAATTTCTCCCATGTTAGTAGAATCGGCGATGGGTCTAAAATTGAGTGTCGAAACTGTATCGAAGTTTTTATTAATAAAAACCTCAGAAGCCGATAAGGTAGAAACCCAGGGTAATCCACGTCCCCTTAAGATTAAAATGTTTCACATTGAAATTTATCTATAAAAACAATTTTGAAGTTCATAATTACAAATTCGAATCAAAGAATCAAAAAGAAATGAACTTTTTATGTTCAAAGTAATCTTCAATCAAATTATTCTTCAGTTACATGATTATTCGAATAATAAAACATTTATATATAACCATCACTTTGAATACAAAGATCCTCGTTATCTAAAACAGTGAAGATTTATCTTCATGATGCTAAAAGCACCGTCCGCAAAACGATCATTCAACCAGAGTCAACGCTACGAACAGTAGATTTCTGTGATGCTATGACAAATGTACAAAAATATAGCGCATAAAGTGGACAAAGAGCCGCATTGGGATGGACGAACAAAGTACAGGGACTTTTATTATAATAATAAAAGTGCACCAAGCGCGTGCAACGTGCAACGCTGCTCTACAATTTCAAATGTAGCGTGTGTTCCTGGCGTGCAGTATGCAGTGTGCACCACCTCTTTTCCCTCGTTCGTTCGGCTCGTTCTGCGCTTTATTGCGAGCAGCCCTTTGGAGTGAGCCTAACGTATCAAAATATCGTGAGGTGAAAGCTAACGCTGCGCTACGCTACGTAAAACGAAAGCCTGCGTTTGTGAACGGCACGGAGCCTCTACTTAAAAAGCTTTGCGTAGCTTTGTATGATGTCGCGACTTCGAAATGCACCTACGTCGACGACCGATGAAATAAGGACGACAATTCTCGCATTTTTTTGGATATTTTAGGTAGAACATCTTAGTATTCTTTCAAGTGAGAATTTTACTGCAGAAAGTGTAAAAATATCGCCAGTCAGGTTGCAGTAAATTGTTCACTCAAGAAGTGTGGAAAAGTCACTCTTTGGAGAAAGTGAAAGTTCACTCTTACTAAAGAGTGAAAATTATACTTGAATATGATCAGCGCGATTTTCACTCTTTCGGAGTAAGAAACTCACACTAACAAATTTCTTGGAGTGAAATTTCACTCTGGAAAGAGTGAACATGCCACGACTCAGATGTAAGCGAGTTTTTCACTCTGAAAATGTAAAATCTCGTTCCGAAAGTGTGAAACTCTAATTGGATTGACGCTATTTTCACTCAGATTGAAGTGAGTTTTTTATCGCGGTTTCGGAGTGAAAGATTCACTTTTCCCAGAGAGACCACTCTAGAAAGGGTAAAAATACTGCTAATTAAATTTAAGTAAGTTTGTCACTCCAAACGTGTTGAATCTTGTTCAAAAAGAGTGAAAAATTTTATTTGCGTCGTTTTCTTTCTTTTGGTGTGAAAATCACGCTCTAAGAAACTCCTAGGAGTGAAATTCCATTCTGAAAAGGGTGAAAATACAACCAAAGCTTTGAAAGTGTGAAATCTTGTTCCATTAAATAAATTAACTCTTACCGGATTTCATTCTTTGAAGTGAGAATCTCAAACTAAGAAATTTCTTAGAGAAAAATTTAATTTAACTAAAATTAGAATGAGTCTTTCACTCGAAAAGAGTGGATCATCACTCTTTAAAATCACACTCCACTCGAGGAGTCTTTATTTTCACACTTTCCGGAGTGCAATTTTTCTCTAAGAAATTTATAAAGTGCAAAAAAACCTCTACAAATAATCTCGCACGTGTGCGTGTGAGTACTAATTACTCGTGAAAAAAGGAACTTATCTTGTACATCAAAGGGCGTTTCCACTCGTAATTCGTCATACATCGAAGTGATTATTCTGAATTGTAACGAAGCGAGAGCGGAGAAGAAAAAAAATGTACGGCGCCGAGAGTTTTGCTCGCGTGGTGTATAATAGTACACCGAGGCATGCTTCGCCTACTCGCTAAAAAGCTGCCATACAAAAGTATTCGCAGCCGAGACCCCTTGCGTCACGTAAGAGTAAAGGAAAGTTTTCACATATGTGCATCTACGCATCAATGTTTTCCTCACACGAGAGTGAGATGGAAATTCGCGGCGAGGCGCAATCTATTAGAGCGCGAGTTTCACAGTTTCTCTGGTTTTTATTTTCCCCACATTGAGATAAGATAGACAATGAGGAACAGGGGGAAGACGATGGTGGGATGGATTATAACACTTTGGGATTCAAGTTGAAATGGAATAACAACGTTCTTTCACTTTTGATATTGAATCAGATAAAAGAGTAGAAATGCCGTGACTAAAGTTGGAATAGAGTGAGATGTCACTCTTTTGAAGTGCAAATTTCTTTTCAACCCGAGTAGCCATATTTTCACTCTAGAAAAAGTGAAAACACTGTCACCTTGAATCGAGTTGGTTTCGCACTCCAATAGAGTGCGATATCATTCTTTTATATTACGTATCTGCTTAACAATCTTTGACCGTAATTTCACTTTTTTTAGAATACAATTTCACTCTCAAAAGTGCACGGATTTTTTTCTAAAAATTAAAATAGAGTGAAAAGTTTTTCACTCCTATAGGGTAAAAAACACAATTTATATTGGAGCGGATTTTACTCCAATCTAAGTATTAATATTGACACTCTTTTCGGAGTGAAATATCACTTAAAAAAGAGTGAAAGTACCATCACTTCTAATAGACGAAAATGTCACTGGTTTCAAAGTGAAAATCTCACTCCGACTTATACCGGGCGAATTTCCACTCTTTTTGAAGTGCAATTTTACTCTAAAAATTTAGAGGAGACTTTTTGAAGTAGTAAAATGAATTGAAAAACTTTTCACTCCAATAAGTTAGACGTCACTTTTGTACAGTGAAATTTCACTCCAGACAGAGTGTGAAAAACAGAACTCATATTAGAATGATTTGTTCACTTTCATAGAGTGAGATGTCACTTTTGTAGAGGGGAAATCTCACTTAAATCTGACTAACGGAATTTCACTTCAAGAATTGTATCTTTCATGAGATACAGTAAAGTCCCTTTTAATTTAATTGAATTAAAGATTTCGATATTTTTTGACTGAAAATAAACGAGTTCTTGAAATTTCCAGTGACATGAAATAAACAAGTTTATAATCGTAAAAAAATGCGTTGGTAACACCATCTACATCACCAAGTCATAACCTCGTAGCGACGCGTTTTTAAAAATTGAAATTCTTTAATTTTTCAATTATCTTCGTATGATTATTTGAATATCGAAGTAATCATTGATTATTCTTTATCATAATAATCCAATAACCATGATTAGTATTCTCGCATATCTCTGATAACTGGAATAACTTATTTGTACGAGCTTGATAATACATTGAACCAAACTAAACGTCAGGAAATTAGGTCGAGCGTAAAATATTCCATTAGTAAATCATATAATATATGTTCTCGCAAAAGCTCACCAATGAAACGTTTCGAACCGCACATTAAATCATCTTTTCATCAATAAATAGAATCCTTCTCTAATGTACATTATTCTTGTCTCTTAAATTGTACTTAATTAGCGAAAAAATAATAAACTTTACTTTCTATTCCATTCCAAAAAAAAATTTCTGCAAGTAGCATTTTTCTAGTCGAAAATTCCAACTGGGCGAAGACCGTTCACGAAACATTTTCATGAATCGCAGCCCAGATTCTGTTTCCGTAGCACTTCGGCAATTTGCGGGTTATAAAGCTCGAGATAACTGATGTAGTGATTCGACTCGGCTTCGAATGGAACACCATTTTCCGAGTTGCAGAAACTCATTCAAAATCGACGGAGCGAAAGACGAATTACACTTCTTCCTTGAACTTTGCCCAGATAAAATCAAGCGCACCGAAATTGCGCTTGAATTATACAGTAAACCGAGAAAATACGTGGAATTGTCGGGGTTTCGCATTTAGTTGGGCGATAAGTTAAGTGAGTATTGATGAAGGCAATATATTATTTGGATTGATGAAACGTGTTGATGTGAGTTATCTGGGAGTGGAATGAATGGGACTAATTGACGGATAAGCAGTCGATTGGCCACCTATACAAAAGCTTTTAACTATAACGGAGAAAAGGATAAATTAGAAATTATAGGGAATTTTGTTTTATTGAAGAGTGTGAATTGGATTTATAAAGAGATAATAAACAGTTATTTCTCTGCATTTCTTGGAGTTAGATTCTGACTTTGAAATAATGAAAATAGCATAAACCGAATTGGAGCGAGACCTCGTCTCAAAAGAATACAAAATTCACTCTTTAAAGAGTGTGAAAATGTGTTCTTTCAAAAAAGTGATAAACTTACTCTGAGCAGATTCTGGCTGTTTTCACTTTATTATCATAAACATCTCATTCCAACAAGTTCTTTCGAATACCCAACGAATTCTTCAGCTGAACTTAGATGAGAGTGGGTTGTGCACTCCAATAGACTTCGGATGTAACTCTTTCAGTGTGAAAATCTCATTCCAAACTAGCGTTTTTCTAGAGTGTTTTCACTCTAGAAAATTTCGAGAATACTTTTTTGTCACATCCCAAATTATTCTTAGAAATAATCGGGCCAGACATTGTACCTAAACGGTAAAGAATGTGCGAAACGTCCGAATAAACGCCCAAGGAAGTTGCACAATAGGAAAATCGAAA